>JASDQU010736046.1:140246-156669 GCA_032191745.1 Picea mariana
ATTATATCAATTCGATGAGTAGTCTCTGCCAATGGAAAGAGGATAGATCCGTGTTCAATATATGATATTTGTCATGCAACAAATTGCTCCAAAGTTATGGCCCAAAGACAGTGGGAAACGAGCAGTTTTTGGAGCATGTACCATAGATTATTATCATCAAAATGTGTCAACACCAATGCAAGTATAACCAATTAACAGTGCTGTGTTCAAACTGTGTAACAAAGAACAGTAAGCATGAGGTACACCAACAACAAAACCTAGTGAGCAGATTGTAACCACCTTTGATACATTCAAGTCATATTCATATTGTTTCAACAGTGATGAGAGTGTGTGTTTGGTTTCATGTGCCAAATACCATGAAGAAACATTAATTATCAGTACACATTTGCAAGTAGAATGACAACATTTAAGCTTATTCACACCAGAGAATTTAGAGCAATCCAATTTGTCCACAGTGCTCAAATACCATAGAGTTATACCAGATTTCAATCATGAAACAGAGATGAAGATAGATCCACAAGTGATGGTTACCAATAAAACAGTATGACTATGTAAACAATGTAATCGGCCAGCAAGTGTGTTTGATTACTTAGGTGTATTGGGCATATACCATCAATAGAAAATAAACCTTAAACTCTGCAATTTCAACTCATGAATAAACCCTCAAGCAGTGCAAGATTGGGTATGGCATTTGGCACTTTAGTTAGGTCGTTTGGTCCACCTTTGCATCGATTAACTTTGAAATGTTTTCGACACCATATGTAAGCCAAAACATTGCAAAAAGGAAAGATCAAAGACAGGCCTGTTATTTGATTTTAGACAGGCCACAAACCCCTGTAATCAAATGCTAAGATGAGTACATTTGCATTTAGATTCATTTAGATGAGAGTTGTAAAGGTTAGAATGCAATCAGATATACAATATTCACAATTCATAACTCCAATCTAAAAAATATATGATTTGAAACCAGGACATCAGGCTATAAGAATACCATCTCATTAGCTAAGTCGTTTTCCCAGTTTTGGCATTGATTGGCCTTTCTTAATTGTATAGATCATGAAGCAAGAACCAATCACTATTCAACATGTGTTTCCAATCATAATCTAGTGAACTTTAATGAAGATGTAGGAGTTTAGGCAGTCCTGCAGTTCACCTATCAGATCTGAGAAAGTATTCAACTATTAACATGATCTAAGATCCTATTTATGCCAACTTCTAGATATACCATAAAACGAAATCAGTTAGCATTAATATAAACCCGAGCAAGAAAATATCCAAGCAATTTTCAGATTTATAACAAATTTAATAAATAAAATATAAAACAAATGAAATTAATTAAAATATTAATAATTATAATAGAATTGAAATAAGATAAATTAACAATGTTATAACAATTAAGCTAACAATTATTTAAATTGGAGGATGGGAAACATCGGACCTTGCATGAGTCCACGTGCCTCCCTCCACCATTCCCTAAATAGAAGGTTAAAAACCCTAACCGAATCCTAATAGTTCACTTATTTGTTTTTTCTCGTTTGTTATCCATAAGGCAGCCTCACCCTACCTTTGCCGCCATGGTTGCTTGTTTACAGGTTGCAGGTTTAAGGTGTGGTTTGGAGTTTTAATGGAGCGTCCACATCCCAGAAATGAGGCATACTGAATGGCTTTTTGTTAGGGTTTACATTTTTTGCACTTTCTTTTATGTACAGGCTAATGAAGGGAGCCCGTGGCTTGGGCCTTGGGTTAGAACAATGGGTTGTTTGTGTCCAGTAAGGCAGACAGATCTGATGAGATGAAGAGGAGTATGATTGCATCCGAAATTAACCTACCCTCTAAGGCAGATTACAGAGCGACCTACCCTGTGACAGAATGTCAAGCAAAGTGATATTTTGAAAGGGTGTGTTTCATGATATACATATGTGTGTGTGTTTGCTGTAGGTGCGTGGAATGGAAAGGCTTGACGCTTTGGGGTTATGCGTTTGCACTGTGCTGGCACTGCTGTGTGAGCCCGAGGTATGGGCTTTGGGGTTAGGCGTTGGTGTTGGCGTTGTGCTGGCTTGTGTTTGCTGTTGGTTTTAGGGTTTATATATATATTTTTTTTCATCTTGTTTGCCTTGTTTTCCTTGGTTTTCTATACGAGCGCTCGATGTTTTTCATGAGTTCGCTTCAAGTAAAAGCAATTTCGTGCAAATAAATAAACCACGTTAACAGCTAAATATCGGAAGAAACGTTGGTATGGATGCTCACCCTATCAATACATTATTTGTGTTTGTTTTATGGGGTGTAATTACTATTACGTGGGTGCTAAAATTCCCCGGTGCTCAAAATTTTGTATGTACTAGACGCTCAATTTGATTCACATCATCCTCTCTTCGAAGGATGATATCCAGATGATTGCTCTAGACAATCTCCTATTGTGAGACTACCGTCAGCCTCTTTTTGTTGTGAAGATGGAAAACAATCGAACTATCCTAGCCAATCAACTCACTGGGCATCCTTACTAAGTTCCCTTTATCTAGGGTTTAAATTGCAAAGTAATCAATCAAAACAATTAACTATCAGAAAATTTACCATCATCGTCTTTGTTACACTCTTCTGGAAGATAATTTCCTATCTAGGATTTATATCATTGACAAAATTAGATCCTAAAAAAAATTATGATACCAGCAAAACCTTTTAAAAATTTTCTTCTCGATTTATATGGTTTTGAGCATATATTTTACATAAATAAATTTGTACATTTTAAATATGAAGCCTCGTTATGTAATATATATGTTGGTTTTCTTTTCTGACAATGGTTTTCTTCTCTGACAATGATTCTCTTCTCTGGGCATTGTATTCTTCAAAAACAATTCTTGATGTCTCTCACTGCACATCTCTTCTACTCTTCCCTCGTCCATCTTCTGTCACGGGTATTATTGTAGAACCTTGAGAATCTCCTTCTTGATGGCTCTGTCTGCACTTATGTTCTACACTTCCTCACACATCTTCTGTCACAAATATGATGGTAGAACCTTGAGCGTCTCCTTCTTGATGGTTTTATCTGCAATTCTCTTCTACACTTCTCTCACACATCTTGTCATAGATATGATGGTAGGACCTAGAGTTTCTTCCTCTTGATACAACTATTTCAAATCATATAATTGCTTCAAATCAATTTGAGGGATCGATTTCCTCTCTTTTGGGGTCACTACTCTATTCTCTGTAATAGTGGGCAGACAATGTCTTCTGTAAATATTTTTTTTCAAATCAGGATGGTGGCTCGATTTCCTCTCTTCTCAGATGGCTGCTCTCTCTCTCTCTCTCTATAACAGCAGGCAGAAAATGTCGTCTACAAATGTTTTTCAAATCATTATGGCAGCTTGATTTCCTCTCTTCTCAAGTGGATGCTCTCTTCTCTGTAAAAATGGGCAAACAATGTCTTCTCCAAATTCTTTTAGCAGTGTACTGATGTATTATGATCTCCCAATGAACAAAATATTTTTTTTTCTCACTGCAATCTCCCAATGAACAAAATATTTTTTTCTTACTATGATCTCCCAAAGAACAATATTCTTTTTCTTACTGGAAATGGCATTGTTATATATATCTTCAAACAAATTTAAATAATACTTCCTTCTTTCCCTTATTATTCCCTAACCTTAACTTTAAGAAATAAAGAATAATATTATAGGCCCTTTTAGTTTTCCAAACAAAATATTTTTATGGAATTTCGTATGCCTTTGTATGACGCTTTCTTCAGTTTGAAATTTGTCTCATTGGTTTTGGATGGCCACAGGTTGCACTGTGTTCTCTTCAGTGTATCCTCTTCCAACTTTCATATGCTTCTGTCTTTTCTCAGAACATCTGTTTCATGCTCACGAACAAAATTGAATTAATTAAGGACACTGGATCTTTTCATTCATATGTACCAACTATCATTATGGTTCTAATATTATGTTAAATTTTTGAGTAAACAAGAAAGATAAGAGATGGTTAGAATCAGACTCAAGTAAAATATACTCTGTTACCCCTCAAAATGCATGTGCATTTTAGGAGATTCTTTCTAGCAGTACAAATCTGAAAATGTACATTGGAGGACGAATGGGTAGGCATGGCTATTCTGGAGTATTACTGTGCAGTGTAACCTCTTTCTTGGTTGTGCAGGTTTTGTATTGTGTTGATTTCCTTTCAATATGCAGATATTTGTAAAGACATTGTCTGGAAAGACAATCACCCTTGAGGTGGAGAGCGTAGTTTTCTCTGGTACTCGCTGATATTGGAACAAACACAGAGTTGAACATATGTAACGTTAGTTAGATGTTTTTGGCATATATTTGAACTTTTTTTTTTTTTGATACCAACTTTTATACTCTCTTTTATTTTTATTTTTATTAAATTTTCTATGTTTAATGTGCAGGTTAAGCGTGGGATTTACTAACTAACCTCTTATTTAGGCCCTTGGTTCTAGATTTGAACCAGGGCTCTGATACCAAATGTAATGCCCATAAATCTATATCTAAGCATTGTTATCCTCACATGCAATTATTTCTCAACTAAAACAATATCTTATTCAGCATAATATTGATCTTCATACCAGCAACTTCAGCAATTTAAATTCATCAAATATTAACGAATTCATAGCAGAATAAATAAATGCATAATTCAACAACGTACCTGGTTCTGATGCTATTTTTGTTGCCAGCTGCCTTGCTGCTGCTGCTGCTCTCCTGCTACCTGCTACATAGCTCAGTCCTGTTGCAAACAAAGAAAAATTTCCCAAAACTATTGTCCACCCTGCCAACTAGGAAAACGACCTAGCTCCAGGATATCTACAGATATCCTGGCCCTCCGAGCCCAAAACCTCTAGCAACCCCTGTCCACTGTGTCAATCCAAACACAAAATTTCTCCCTCTGTCCAATACTCAGAGTTCTCCCCAAAATCATGGCCAAATTCCCCCCGTAGAATCCCCTTCCTCCAAACTCCTTTCCCCCTCTTATTCCTCCTCCACTGCCTTCCTTTGATTAACTCCCCCACCAAATACCTTATCGCATTATTAAATACCTTATCCATTCATTTAAATATATTATCCATGTATTGAATACGTTATCCCTTGTGGGATACGTAACTCAATTTAAACATTATATTTTATTATCCAATTCTTATTTAATACTTTATTAATTAATTAAATTAATTATTAATTAAATTAATTATTAATTAAATCAATCATTAACCATATTAATTAATGAGTTAATTATACTTAAATTAATCATAATCAAGAATAACTAATTAATAACAAATAATTAGTTAAGGTTATTTTAATAAATAAATATAGTTTAGCTAATCTTTTATGATTATATTATTGAATTAATTATACTTAATAATCAAGAGTCGTTACATTTATTGTCGAAAGAAGCGGATACGGGTAGCTGGGTAGCTGTTACGTAGTTTAAGGGTACCTTATGTTTGATGTTATCAGACAAAAAGGCACGGCTCGACCTAGAATGGGCTATTTCTCGTCTTGCTATGTTATGTCTCAAATCATAAGGGGTTTAAGAATTCAATGAACCCATCTTCCAAGTTGTGTCTAGTTTCATGAGAGATGAGTCATTTTCAACAAAGAAGTTAGAAATATCTTTAGAATTAGAAATATCTTTAGAATCAAGAATGGTTGTCACAATTCTTGGAAAAAGGAATTTTTCAATAACCCTTTGATTTACAATTTCTTCACCAGTGAATCTGATTTGGTGAACAATGCCCATTACTTTTGTCATGAATTGGTCTACATTCTTGTCTCAGTAGTTTTCAAAGCTTCAAACTGAGTTCGTAAGGTCTGAAACTTCACTATATTCACCTTGTCATTTCCTTGGTAGGTAGCTTTGAGAATGTCTCAATCTTGCTTTGATGTATCACCAACAATTATTTTTTAAAATATTGGGTCATCTATAGAGTTTTGAAGCCAATACTTGGCCTTGTTCTTTTTCTTGGGCTGTTCTGTGTTTAGCTAATCTGCCTTGTTCTCTTTCTTGGGCTGTTCTGCAAGTGTGTTTAGCTAATATGTTGTTGTTAGCTCTCTAAAGGCGTTCTCTACAGGTTCTCAACACTCTTGTGCTTAAAGGAAAGATTTGATCCGCAAGGACAAGAACTTGTACGTAGAAGAACTGGTTCCTAGGTCGATCCTAGAGTGCTAGAAGCTACCATTTAAAAAAATAAATCCAACAAAAAATGCAATAGTTTTTTTTTTTTTTTTTTAATACCTTTTGGATAGTTTAATCTGCTGTTCGCATTGTTTCTGGATGCTGTCTCCTTCGCTGCAAAATAAAAATTCTTGCAAAAATCCCCCCTTTTTTTTTATGATGTCGATTGATGATTTCCCTTTAAGCTTCTGCCTTGAATCTCTGCCTCAATATGAATCTTTCTGGCCCTTCAGATTAACTCCTCGTCAACCAGAGGCATTGAACACTTGGAGAGGGAAAAATCGAATTGTTTTCCGTAGATTCGATTTGAAACTCAAGCTAAGAAGCTTCAGCTCGGGACCCTTCTGCAGATTGAGGATCGTAGGTGCAAATTGGCTTTCCAATCTTGACACACGAAATCGACCAACAATTTTATCTTCTTTTTCGCGGAGCGCCAAACAATACGACAGTCCTCCTTCGCGATTAGAGAAGGCTTGCTCAATCTCTGTTATAGAGTTCGCGTACCCACACCGAGCTTTTTCTATTCGTGCAAGTAATCTGGAGGGGAGGCGGAACCAAAACGCATATTGTTGAACCCATCGTGTAGTCTTCTGTTGCTGAAGACCTATCTCTGTCGGAAGATGTTGCGCTATCTCTCAACAGGTTGTGCAGATCCGAGCTGGAAATCTGCAATTGAGCGTTTAAGCTATGAAATCACGCCTCTTCTTTTGATTCTCGTGTTTTATGGAGTTGGCACAGTCGAACATTGCCAAAAAAAAAATTGAGTGGATTCTTAATCTTTTGGGTATATAAATTTACATGAATCACTATTTTATGTTGTTTAAAAATTATTTTTAAATAAAGAAATAGATTCAGCATTGAAAAACATTGGATAGTTTAATTTATAAAAAAAATAATAATTAGTCAAATCCACCAATCCTGAATTTCTACCAAATATCATTGGAAAAAATCATTATTTCCTATAACCTTTAACCTACTTTAACCTAGGCGGAGGAAAAAAGATCGCGATAAAAAAATGACGCGTGTCCAATTTATATGAACCGTAGATTTCTTTCACACTATTGTGGGGTCCGTTCTCTTTTTAAAAACAGGAGGGGTGAATTGCGGTTAAAAAATGGATAAGTGTCCACACTCCTTGGCCGTCGATCAACAGAATATCAACGCTCGTGGTTCGCTCTTCTCTATTGTATCCGGCCTGCTCTGCCTTCGCGTGATACGTTCTCAATGGATGAACGAAGTTGTTCTACACTTCACTGCTTTGGATCAACTGTTGTCCTGTCCACTTTTTGAAGAGGTTTACAAAGCCTATTATGATACCATGACAAATTCAGAGACATAGCAATTCAGAAATTAAAAAAAAAACAAACAATATGCTGAGAACACCACGGGGTATCATTGCCCTTCATCTCATTAAATAAAACACATAGATTATATAATGGATCAAATAATTTTTTTTAAGTTATTTTTTTTAGCTATGAGTCACATCATTAGTTTTGAGCCTTTTTCTCATGGAGAAACGACATGTGAGTAGAAATGACAAGATGCTATGACAAAAGAATGTGAGTCTATCTTGAATAATGATGCATGAGATATTGTTTCGAGACCAGAATGGAAGTCTATGTTGGCTTCTAAGTGGATTTAAAATATCAAGCATACAACTGATGGAAGCGTTGAGAAATATAAAGCAATATTTGTAGTCAGAGATTTCTCAAAAGTAAAGGGAGTTGACTATGATGATACATTTACTCTAATATTCAAATACACTTCCATGTATACCGTCATTGCACTAGCTACATCCATGAGTTGGAAACTACATAAGATGGATGGATTCTTGACGAGTTTGGGATTGAGCAAGAGTGTTGTTGATCCAAACATATATTATCATATTGTCGGTGACGAGTGCATGATATTGGTCCTATATGTGGATGATTTATTCCCTGCGGGTTCAAAAAGACAAACTGCTAAATGCAAGCAAGCATTGACTTATGACCTCGAGATGAAGGATTTGGGTATGATGCACTACTTCTTGGGACTAGAAGTATGGCAGAGAAATCATGAGATTTTTTCATGAGTCAAGGAAAATGTATAGTGGAGATATTGAATAAATTTGGTATGACATAATGCAAATCCATGCCTACACCGATGGTGATGGATTTGAAGAAGATGAATAATGTTGATTCAAGTGAGATTGATCCACAAATGAGAGGATCACTTATGTATATGACTATCATCAGACCTGATATATGTGATGCAATGAATGTACTTAGTTAATTCATGAGTCAGTCGAGACGAACTCACTCGATAACAATGAATCATGTATCAAGATACCCACAAGGCACAAATGGATATCACCTAAGATATGTCTCGAGTGTAAACTTGGGCTTCCAGGAATATAACGATGCAGATTAGGAAGGGAGTGCAGTGGACCGGAAGAGAACATGTGTTTTTTTTTTACCTTGGGGTCTGTCATGGTTTCAAAGTGCAGTAGGAAACAAATCTTTGTGGCCTCAAGTATCGTAGAAGAAAGGTATACAACATTGTGATAACCATGGTTGTGTGAATCTCTCTAAGAACCCTATGTTTCACGATAGATCAAAACACATTGATACAAAATATCATTATATTAGAGACATGGTGCACAGAAAAGAAGTACAGGTGAAATACCTTCCTACCCATGAGCAGATTACATATATCTTCACCAAACCTCTTGTCAATATGAAGTTTGAGTACTTATGTGAGAGACTTGGCCTGGTGGAGAATACCTCTCGAGCTAAGAGGAACTATTGATGATTACAGCCAAGATAAAGTTCGAGTAATTCCGTGAGAGACTTGGCCTAGTGGAGAATTCCTATCTAGCTCAAAGGGAGTGTTGATGATTAAAGTTCAAGGAGTGTTGATGATTAAAGTTCTGTGAGACATACTCGAGGACACTGACTGAGTGAGTTGTCCTGTGAGAGAGACGATGAGTTGTGTGTGGCCATGAGATGGGTGTGTTTTTCTTCTCTAAGATGGAGATGGAATATTGTGTGCCCCTGTGTGGTGTGAGGAATCCCATGAGTTGGCTGTGCCCATGAGTAGGGTGTGCCCATGAGATGGGTGTGTTGTTCCTCTCTAAGAGGAGGATGTAACACTATCTTCCCCTATGTGGGGCGAAGAATACCATGAGTTGGGTTTTCGCATGAGACGGGTGTGTCATTCCTCTCTCAGATAGAGATGGAAGGTTGTGTGCCCCTGTGGAGGGAAGATGCCCATGAGCTAGGTGTGCCATTTTTTGTGAGACGAAGATGAAATGATGTGTAACCCTATGAGGGGTGAAGGATCCCATGTGATGTGTTTACAATTCTCCTATGTGCATAGAGTTGAAATGATGTGATACTCTAGATGATTCTCTTGCAAGACTGAGTGAGGTAAAGATTCGTATAGTAGGATGTTCCTGTGGTTGAGAACAGGTGGACATGATCCTAGTGGTTGAGCACTAGTGAGTCTGTATCTTGATGATTCTCCTCTGAGACATAGTGATGTAGAGACGTGTTGACTTGGAATTCCTTGTGGTTGAGCACATGTGGATGTGCCCCTAGCAGCTGAGCACTAACGAGTGTGTGAGATCCTTTGATATATTGTTTAAGAGTCATAATTACCTATAGCCCTAATTATGATGTAAAGGGTACAAGTTGACCCCAACATAAAGTGAAATACAATTAATCTAAAAGATAATTAATATGATAATTATTAATTATATTCTGATTTAATGAGGTTGGCCATGTTGTGCCAATAGAGAACACTTTTGATATGTCTAGTCTAATATAAATAAAGGTGATTTCCCCATTGATGAAACACAACACACATGTGAGTTTAGAAATTTTAGAAAGTACTTGTTCAAGGACCGAAGTCCGCACCTCTCTTGGGCGCTAGACTTCTTGGTTTTGTCAGTAACCTTTTGTGAGCTAGGTTTATGGCTTTGTGGGAGGTCTTTCTCTTGAAGAATATAACAAAGCATTGGTTGGGTCTTATTCCCTTGTTGAGAAGGGTTTCCCGAGATACTTCTTGTATATGTGTGCATGGTATTTCTTCTTGTGATCTTGCTTAGTGCACCAAATGGTTTATGGTGTAACTGCAATTGTCTATGGTTCAATTAAAATGCTAAAATTGAAATAAACTTCATGCTTGAGCATAGTATAGTGAAAAAATTAATAGTATTCTCCTCCTCCATGTCACATGAAAACCTTTACATACTTTACACTCTTTGTTTTTGCTTCAAATTTGAAGTCTTTAAACTTTGAGAAGGTATAACATTTTTTTTTAAGTAAATAAATCCATATTTCCCTACTAAAATCATAAATAAAAGTGAGAAAATAAAAATTACCACCATTTGACTCGGTTTGCATTGGTCAACAGATATATGCGTGAACCAATTCAAGATGTTCTTTTTCTCTAATTGAGAATGTTGGAAAGTTGTCTTTTTTATGCTTTCCAAGTATAAAAGTTTCACATAGGTTGTGAATTTCATTTAAAAGAGGAAGACCTTTGACCATTACATGTTTCTCAAGAAGACTTAAACTCTAAAATGGAAGGTGGCCAAACCTAATATGCCATAACATAGTTTCAATTGCTTTTGGGACAATTTGGCCATATGATTGGGACAAATTGACATTTCTCATGTTTAGTGGAAACATCTTATATTTAGTCATCTAGATTTTTTCAATTAGCTTCCTACTAGAAGATTTATCAAAAATCAAACATGTTGAGCATTTAAATAAGACATCATAACAATGCTCAATAATTAATTGTACTGCAAAAATCAGATTGTGTTTCAAGTTTGATAAATAGTAGACATGATGTATGTATTTGTTTTGATTTTATTTGGAAAAGATAGATACAATTCCTTTACCTCGGTATTTTAGTTGAGAATCATCCCCTATTGTACTGCCTGATTTAACAATACTATCCATGCAAGAAACAATTCTTCATAGTATTCTCCTTTGTTTTTGGATACATTTTCTCTATCTCTTTTCTGATTTGATTTCATCTTTCTGCATTCAATTTCATAATGGCCCAATTTTCTGCAATAGTAACATTGAATTATAGACTTTTCTATCTTTGTTCTCCTTCTTACTCTTTGATTTTGTGGGTCTTTAGACTGTTGATCTGGTCCATTTGAGTGTCTGTCATATTCATTATGTTTTCCTTTACTTCTTCGTCTCTGATTTCTCTCTGTGTTACCTCTTCCTCTACCCCTTCTGAATGCGTTCTGATTCTTGAATGCATATTCAATGGATCCATCTTCCAAGTTATGTCTAGTTTCATGAGAGATGAGTCATCTCATCATTTCTTCAACAGAGAAGCTAGAAAGATCTCTAGAATCAAGAATTGTTGTCACAACCATTTCAAAATTATTGGAAAACTTAAAAAAAAAATTCAACAACCCTCTGATCTACAATCTCTTCACCAGTGAATCTGATTTGGTGAACAATGCCCATTACTTTTGTCATGAATTGGTCTACATTCTTGTCTCAGTCGTCTTCAAAGTTTCAAACTGAGTTCGTAAGGTCTGAAACTTCACTATATTCACTGTCATTTCCTTGATAGGCAGCTTTGAGAATGTCCCAAGATTGCTTTGATGTATCAGCACCAATTATTTTTTAAAATATTGAGTCATCTATAGAGTTTTGAAGCCAATACTTGGCCTTGTTCTCTTTCTTCTGCTGTTCTGCAAGTGTGTTTAGCTAATATGTTGTTGGTGGCTCTCTGAAGGCGTTCTCTACAGGTTCCCAAATCTCTTGTGCTTAAAGGAATGATTCGATCCACAAGGACAAGAACTTGTACTTCTTGCTAAGAAGAACTGGTTCCTAGGTTGGTCCTAGAGTGCTCGAAGCTGCCATTAAAAAAAAATTCAACAAAAAATGCAATAGACTCTTTATTTTTTTTTAAATACCTTTTGGAAAGTTTAATTTGTTGTTCGCATTGTTTCTGGGATGCTGTCCCATTTGCTGCGAAATGAAAATTCTTCCAGAAATCCCCTTTTTTTTATGATGTCGATTGATGATTTCCCTTTAAGCTTCGGCCTTGAATCTCTGCCTCAATATGAATCTTTCTGGCCCTTCAGATTAACTCCTCATCCACCAGAGGCATTGAACACTTGGAGAGGGAAAAATCGAATTGTTTTCCCTAGATTCGATTTGAAGCTCAGGCTAAGAAGCTTCAGCTCGGGACCCTTCTGCAGATTGAGAATCCTAGGTGCAAATTTTCTTTCCAATCTTGACACACGAAATCAACGAACAATTTTATTTTCTTTTTCACGGAGCGCGAAACAATTTGACAGTCCTCCTTCACGATTAGAGAAGGCTCGCTCAATCTCTGTTATAGAGTTCGCGTACCAACACCCATCTTGTTCTATTTGTCCAAGTAATCTGAAGGGGAGGCGGAACCAAACTGCATATTGTTGAACCAATCGCGTAGTCTTCTGTTAATGAAGACCTATCTCTGTCGGACGATGTTGCGCTATCTCTCATCAGATTGTGCAGATCCGAGCTGGAAATCTGCAATTGAGCGTTTTAGCTATGAAATCACGCCTCTTCTTTTGATTCTCGTGTTTTATGGAGTTGGCACAATCGAACATCATCATAAAAATTAAAATTAAAATTAATGGGCAGATTTTAAATCTTCTTTTGATTCTCGTGTTTTATGGAGTTGGCACAATCAACATCATCATAAAAATTAAAATTAAAATTAATGAGTAGATTTTAAATCTCTTGGGTATATAAATTTATATGAATTACTATTTTATTTAAAAATTATTTTTGAATGAAAAAATGGTTTCAACACGTTGAAAAACATCTAATTATTTGATTTAGACAAAAATAATTATTAAAATCCACTAATCCAACAATTTCTTGTTGGATTTCTAATAAATACCACTAGAAAAAATAATTATTTCGTATAACCTTTAACCTAAGCAAAAGAAGGAAGGTCGTGATAAAAAAAAATGACGCGCGTCCAATTTATATGAAGAGTGAGATGCAGTAAAAAATGGACAAGTGTCCACACTCCTTGGCGATCGATCAACATAATATCAACGCTCGTGGTTCGATCTTCTATATTTTATCCGGTCTGCTCTCCCTTCGCGTGATACGTTATCGATGGATGAAGAAGTTGTTGTACACTTCACTGCTTTGGATCAACTGCTGTCGTGTCCACTTTTTGAAGAGGTTTACAAAGCCTATTCTGGTACCATGGCAAATTTAGAGACATAGCATTTCAGAAATTAAACAAAAAAAAACATAGAATATGCCGAGAACACCACGGGGTATGAGTGCCCTTCATCTCATTAAATAAAACACATAGATTATATAATCGATCAAAGAGATTTTTTGAGCTACTTTTTAGCCATGAGTCACATTATTAGTTATGAGCCTTCTTCTCACGGAGAAACAACATGTGAGTAGAAATGACAAGATGCCATGACAGAAGAATACAAGTTTATCTTGAAGAATGATGTATGAGATATTGTTTCGAGACCAGAATGGAAGTCTGTGGTGGCTTCCAAGTGAATCTAAAAGATCAAACATGCAACTGATGGAAGTCTCGAGAAATACAAAGTGAGATTTGTAGCCAGTGAATTCTCAAAAGTAGAGGGAGTTGACCATAATGAAACATTTACTCTAGTATATACACTTCCATCTATACCACCATTGCACTAGCTACATTCATGAGTTGGAAACTACATAAGATGGATGGATTTTTGATGAGTTTGGGATTGAGCAAGAGTGTTGTTGATTCAAACCTATATTATCCTAGTGTTGGTGATGAGTGCATGATATTGGTCTATATGTGGATTATTTATTCCTTACCGGTGCAAAAAGATATACTGCTAAATGCAATAAAGCATTGACTTACGACTTCGACATAAAGGATTTGGGTATGATGCAGTACTTCTTGGGACTAGAAGTATGGCAGAGAACTCATCAGATTATTTCCAGAGTCAAGGAAAATATATAGTGGAGATATTGAATAAATTCGGTATGACAGAATGCAAATCCATGCCTACATCGATGGTGATGGATTTGAAGAAAATGAATGATGTTGATTCAAGTGAGATTGATCCATGTATGAGATGATCACTTATGTATATGGTTAACACCAAACCTAATATATGTGATGCAATGAATGTATTTATTTAATTCATGATTCAGTCGAGACAGACTCACTCGATAACAATGAAACATGTATCAAGATACCCACAAGGCAGAGTTGGATATCACCTAAGATATCCCTCCAATGTAAACTTGAGCTTCCAGGAATATACAAGGGAGTGCAGTGGTCCGGAAGAGCACATGTGGTTGTTGTTTTACCTTGGAGTCTATCATGGTTTCCTAGTGCAGTAGGAAACAAAGCTTTATGGCCTTAAGTACCGCAGAAGCACAATATACGACATTCTGATAACCATGGTTGTGTGAAGCTCTCTAAGGACCTTGTGTTTCACGATAGATCAAAACACAATGAGATAAAATATCATTATATCAGAGACATGGTGCAGAGGAAAAAAGTACACATGCAATACCTTCCTATTCATGAGAAGATTGCATATATCTTCACCAAACCGTTTGTCAAGATGAAGTTCGAGTACTTTTGTGAGAGACTTGACCGGGTGAAGAATACCTTCCGAGATGAGAGGAAGTGTTGATGATTACAACCAAGATCAAGTTCGAGTAATTCCGTGGGAGACTTGGCCTAGTGGAGAATTCCTACCTAGCTAAGAGGGAATTTTGATGATTACATTTCTTTCAGACATACTCCATGACATAGACTCAATGATTTTTCCTGTGAGAGAGCCCATGAATTGGGTGTGCCCATGATATGGGTGTGTTTTTCCTCTCTAAGACGGAGATGGAACGTTGTGTGCCCCTGTGTGATGTGGGGAATCGCATGAGTTGGGTGTGCCCATGAGATGGGTGTGTTGCTCCTCTCTGAGGGGAGGATGTAACACTATGTTCCCCTGTGTGGGGTGAGGAATCCCATGAGTTGGGTGTTCCCATGAGATGGGTGTGTCATTCCTCTTTGATATGGAGATGGAAGATTGTGTGCCCCTGTGGAGGGAAGATGCCCATGAGTTGGGGTGTCATTCTTTGTGAGACGAAGATGAAATGATGTGTACCTGTGTGAGGGGTGAAGGATCCCATGTGATGGGTTTACAATTCTCCTATGTGCATAGATTTGAGATGATGTGATACTCTAGATGATTCTCTTGCGAGAATGAGTGAGATAGAGATTTGTTGAGTAGGATGTTCCCATGGTTGAGCACAGGTGGACATGATCCTAGTGGCTTCGCACTAGTTAATGTGTATCCTGATGATTCTCCTCTGAGACACAATGATGTAGAGATCTATTGACTTGGATTTCCCTAGGGATGAGAACATGTGGATGTGCCCCTAGAATCTGAGAACTAATGGGTGTGTGAGATCCCTTGATATATTGTTTAAGAGTCATAATTACCTATATCCGTAATTGTGATGTAAAGGGTACATGTCAACCCCAACATAAAGTGAAATATAATTAATCTAAAAGATAATTAATATGGTAATTATTAATTATATTTTGATTTAATGAGGTCGGCCCTGTTGTGCCAAAAGACACCACTTTTGATATGTCTAGTATAATATAAATAAAGGTGATTTCCCCATTGAGGAAACACAACACACATGTGCGTTTTGAAATTTCAGCAAGTACTTGTTCTAGGACTGAAGTTTGTACCTCTCTTGGGTGCTAGACTTCTTGGTTTTGTGAGCACCCTTTTGTGTGCTAGGTTTATGGCCATGCAGGAGGTCTTTCTCTTGAAGAATATAGCAAAGGATTGGTTGGGTCTTCTTCCCTTGTTGAGAAGGGTTTCCCGGGATACTTCTTGTGTGTGTGTATGGTATTTATTCTTGTGATCTTTCTTACTGCACCAAATGGTTTATGGTGTAACTGCAATTGTCTATTGTTCAATTAAAATGCTAAAATTGAAATAAACTTCATGCTTGAGCCTAGCATACTGAAAAAATCAATAGTATTCTACTCCCCCATCTCACATGAGCACCTTTACATACTCTACACTCTTTGTTTTCCTTGAACTTTAAAGTTATTAAACTTTGAGAAGGTATAATATTTTTTTTTAAGTAAATAAATCCATATTTTGTTGCTAAAATCATAAATAAAAGTGAAAAAATAAAAATTACCACCGATTGATTCGGTTTGCATTGGTCAACAGAGA
>JASDQU010736046.1:156689-197102 GCA_032191745.1 Picea mariana
CCTTTACATACTCTACACTCTTTGTTTTCCTTGAACTTTAAAGTTATTAAACTTTGAGAAGGTATAATATTTTTTTTTAAGTAAATAAATCCATATTTTGTTGCTAAAATCATAAATAAAAGTGAAAAAATAAAAATTACCACCGATTGATTCGGTTTGCATTGGTCAACAGAGATATTTGTGAACCAATTCAAGATGTTCTTTTTCTCTAGTTGAGGATGTTGAAAAGTTGTCTCTCTTATGCTTTCCAAGTATAAAATTTTCACATGGGATGTGAATTTCATTTAAAATGGGAAGACCTTTGACCATTACATGTTTCTAAAGAAGAGTTAAACTCTGAAATGGAAGGTAAAATGGGAAGACCTTTGACCATTACATGTTTCTGAAGAAGAGTTAAACTCTGAAATGGAAGGTGACCAAACCTAGTATTCCATAACGGAGTTTCAATTGTGTTTGGGATAATTTGGCCATATGATTGGGACAAATTGACATTTCTCATGTTTAGTGGAAACATCTTATTCTTAGTCATCTAGATTTTTTCAATTAGCTTCCTACTAGTTGATTTGTCAAAAATCAAGCATGTCGACCGCTTAAATAAGACATCATAACAATGCTCGTACATAGTAGACATCATGTATGTATTTGTTCTGATTTTTTTTGGATAAGATAGATACAATTACTTTACCTCGATATTTTACTTGAGAATCATCCCCTAGAGTAGTGCTTGATTTAGTAGTATCCATGTAAGAAATTATATATTTTTTACTTGTCATATGATTGTTGCATCCTCTTTCCAGAAACCAAAGGTCCTCGGAGTGACCTTCTTAAGATATTTGGTATGAAAGAAATAATCTTTCATATTATTCTCCTTCGTTGTTGGATACATTTTATCTACCTCTTTTCTCATTTGATTTTTTCTTTCTGCATTCACTTTCATAATCGCCAAATTTTCTGCAATAGTAACATTGAATTCTGGACTTTCTTATCTTTGTTCTCCCTCTTCCTCTTTGATTTTGTGGGTCTCTAGACTGTTGATCTGGTCCCTTTGAGTGTCTATCATATTCATTATGTTTTCCTCTACCTCTTCCTCTCTGATTTCTCCCTCAGTTGAAGGATGCGAAAATATTTTCGAAAATAGATCTCTGATCTGGATATCACCAAGTGAGAATAAGGAATGAGGACATCAACAAGACCGCCTTCAGAACAAGGTACGGTCATTATGAGTTTACAGTGGTTCCGTTTGGATTGTCCAACGCGCCTGTTGTCTTTATGTGCTTAATGAATGGAGTGTTCAGAAATTATCTGGACAAGATTGTCATAGTCTTCTTGGACGATATCTTGGTGTATTCCAAGACAGAGGAAGAACATGAACAACACCTGAGAATGGTGCTACAGGTGTTGAGAGAACACTAGTTGTACGCAAAACTGAGCAAGTGCTCCTTTTACCAAAGGCAGATCCATTACTTGGGACATCTAATATCTGAAGAAGGGATCATTGTGGATCCTGAAAAGGTACAGGCCATTCGAGAATGGCCAGTGCCAAGGAATGTGACAGAAGTTAGATATTTTATGGGTCTGGCAGGCTACTATAGGAGGTTTATAGCCAGATTCTCAAGGATAGCCCATTCTATCACTTCCTTGCAAAGGAAGGGAAAGAAGTTTTAGTGGACTGAAGAATGTGAGAGCATCTTCCAACAATTGAAGTAGTTGCTAACTAGTGGTCCAATCCTGAAGATTGCAGATCCAAACAAGGATTACGTAGTTTGCACAGATGCATGTAAGGAGGGGATAGGAGGAGTTCTCAACCAAGAGGGATTTGTAGTTTGTTATGAATCCCGAAAGTTGAAGGAGGATGAGAAGAATTATTCCACTCACAATTTAGAGCTGGCAGCAATTGTCCACACCTTGAGGAAATGGAGACATTACCTCATGGGAAAGAGATTTGAGTTGAGAACAGATCATAAGGGTCTGAAATATTTATTTGATCAACCAACCTTAAATGCCAGGAAAATTAGGTGGTTGGAATTTCTGTGTGAATATGACTTTGATATCAAGTATATCAAAGGGAAAGAAAATAAGGTGGCTGATGAACTCAGCAGAAAAGTGCATGAATTACATGCTACATCCATTAGCATGTACCAGACTGAGATGAAAGACAGAATTTTGGAAGCTGCAAATGTTGATTTGTAGTACAAAAATCTTGTAGCAAAGCTACAACAGCGTGAGAGACCACAGACCAAGGAAAGTTACACCTTGGGAACTGATGGTTTACTTCTGCATAAGAACAGAGTATATGTACCCAATGTTTGAGAATTGAAGTTGGCAATTCTAAAAGAGATGCATAATGTGACTTATGATGGTCATCCTGGATATCAAAAGACTGTGGCAAGAGTCAAAAGCCATTATTTTTGGCCGGGGTTGAAGAAAGAAATTGTTGAATACATCGCCAGATGTATGGAATGCCAAAGGGTTAAGGCTGAGCATAGACACCCAATAGGATTGTTGCAGCCTTTACCTATTCCTGAGTGGAAATGGGACGTGGTAACAATAACTTTTATCACAGGATTGCCCAGAACAAGCAAACAACATGATTCAGTCATGGTGGTGGTGGACAAGCTTACTAAAGCTGCCCATTTTATTCCACTGAAAACCACCCACAAAGCAGCAGAGGTTGCTGATATCTTTTTAAAAGAAGTTGCACGCTTGAATGGAATTCCTAAGATAATTGTGTCTGATAGGGACCCGAAATTCACTTCGAATTTCTGGAAAGGACTGTTCAAAGGATTCAGAACAAATCTGAACTTTAGTACAGCATATCATCCTGAGTCTGATGGATAGACAGAGAGAGTAAACTGAGTAATCGAAGACATCCTGAGAATGTATGTGATGGATAAACCATCAAGGTTGGAAGACTACCTGCATTTGGTAGAATTCGCCTACAATATTGTGTACCATGCATCATTGAAGATGAGCCCATTTGAAGCACTTTATGGAAGAAAGTGCAACACTCCAGTGAGCTGGGATAATCCAGTTGACAGAGTAGTAGTTGGACCTGAACTACTCAAAGAAATGGAAGATCAGATGATAAAAATCAAACAGAATATGAAAGCTGCCCAGGACAGGCAGAAAAGTTACACTGATAGTAACAGAACCCATAGAGAATTCACAGTGGATGACCATGTTTTCCTGAAAGTGAAAACTAATAGGAGTTCTCTAAAGCTGGGAAGTTGCGCCAAGTTGGCAGCAAGATTTTGTGGGCCATTTGAGATCCTGGAAAGGATTGGGCCAGTTTCATATATGCTTGCATTACCTGCATCTATGAATGTACATAATGTGTTTCATGTTTCACTGCTTAAGAAATATGTACCTGATTTTAATCATGTTATCGATTAGACTGTGATTCAGGTGGAACCAGAAGGTGTCCTGCAAGTGCATCGTGTGTGCATATTGAACAAGAAAAGCAAACAGCTCCGGAATCGAGCTATAGAGCTTGTAAAGGTCCAGTGGATCTGGTATGGTCCTGAAGACTCGACATGGGAGAATGAAGAAGTAATGCAGGCAGAGTACCCGCATCTTTTTTGAAAATTTTGAAGAACTTGCAGATGTGATGTAAAGTTGCACTGAGGACAATGCAAAAATAAGGGGAGGGGGATTGTAGTGTCCCCAAGGCCGAGCCCCGTTGCAAATCATGATATATGAAATGAATTGTAAACGTTTTCTATAGGCTGGTGAGCCAAGTTTTGTATAAGCTGGTAGACTTATGTGTTTGTTAGGCCAGGGAGCCTAAGTGTTGAAGGCCAGGAGCCTGCTGATGTACTTGTATGTATGCATAATGATTAATAAAATATAAACACCACCAGGTGCATACCGACCACGATGAATGAGTGAAGGGGGACTGAGAGTCCATAGAGTGGGCAAGGGATTAGGGGTTGGAAGGTGGGAAAAGGGGCTAAGTGTTGAGCCTAGGGGCTAAGCCTAGGGGGCTTATGCCTAGGTATAATATTTTAATGTTAATTCCCAAAAGACATGTGTATTTTATTTTATCTTAAGTTCCTGGCAAGGAAAAATGTGCAAAATGATGCATGTTAGGGGAACACATGCATTTCCCGGGGTGACAAGTGTCAACCCTGGTGCATGCAAATATAATAGCCAAGATGAACCATGGGAGGGGAATCTTCGGCATTCTACTCGACCGTCTGAGCGTGAACCCATCGGACCTTTGCAAGAATACTTCGTACAATCTCGAAACCGAAACTGAAACCGAAACCGTGAGACTATCCCATGATTGTTGAACATCTTGGGGAAGCGCGTGTTTGTTTTTCCCAATTGGTTGTCGCAACCACGCAGTGCTGGACTGTGCGTGGCGTACTGGCCAGAGTAAGCTTGGGCTAAAATTGTGTATGTCCTCTCTTCTGGTGAGGGAGGTTACTGTGGTTGGAAGAAGTAGGTTGTCATGCCTTTGAGCAACTCTTTCCAGGTGAAAGAGTTTGCTGGGAAGCGGTTTCTTCCAGAGAGTGTCCAGCACCAGCTTCAGACTTTGAGACTTCCTGATCCGGCCTGTTGCCGAGACCCAGAGAGGGAGGTTAGCACCGATGGACTGTGTGTGTGAAGGTGTATACTCCCGGGCGGAACATGCATGTGGGGAATGAGAGTCTGGCAGTAGTGGGCATAAGATGGCATCTTTGGGAAGAATCCTTCTAGATATTCCTGTACTGTTTTCCCTGTAACCTTAGCCTAGCCTAGGATTCCTTGCCTTGGGGTGGAGCTCAGTCCCAGCTCGGGGGTGATCCACTGTTGAGATGATGAGCAGTGTGGTCTAAGGCTGGGAGGTTCGTGGAAGGCTTGCACTTGGTTGGTGGATTTCACCACGATTACAAGATAAGTATCTAACTATGTTCTTATCACATTTTGTATGACTGAGCGACATAAATTATCATGTTTTTTGCTGTGTATATGAATTACAGTTAAATGCTATGGATTGTTAATTGTAGCAGAAAAAGTATATGTTTTTTTTTTACTCTGCGTTAAATGTATTTCATTACTTGAATGCATGTGATTATATAATGCATGTATGAATTATAGAGAAGGGTATGTACAGATTGTTGCATAGTGCGCTAAAAGCCTCGGTAGTGAAAAGTGACTTCATTATGTTTTCCTCTACCTCTTCCTCTCTGATTTCTCCCTCTATTACCTCTTCCTCTACCCCTTGTGAATGGTTATGAGTCTTGAATGCATATTCAATGGACCCATCTTCCAAGTTATGTCTAGTTTCATGAGAGATGAGTCATCCCATCATTTCTTCAACAAAGAAGCTAGAAAGATATTTAAAATCAAGAATGGCTGTCACAATCATTTCAAAATTCTTGGAAAACTTCAAAGGAATTTTTCAACAACCCTCTGATCTACAATCTCTTCACCAGTGAATCTGATCTGGTGAACAATGCCCATTACTTTTGTCATGAATTGGTCTACATTCTTGTCTTAGTCTTCAAAGTTTCAAACTGAGTTCATAAGGTCTGAAACTTCACTATATTCACCTTGTCATTTCCTTCGTAGGAAGCTTTGAAAATGTCCCAAGCTTGCTTTCATGTATCAACACTAATTATTTTTTAAAATATTGAGTCATCTATAGAGTTTTGAAGCCAAAACTTGGCCTTGTTCTCTTTCTTCGGCTGTTATGCAAGTGTGTTTATCTAATCTGCTGTTGCTAGCTCTCCGAAGCCGTTATCTACAGGTTCTCAACAATTTTGTGCTTAAAAGAATGGGTTGATCCGCAAGGACAAGAACTTGTACTTCTTGCTAAGATGAACTGGTTCCTAGGTTGGTCCTAGATTGCTTGAAACTACCGTGTTAAAAAAGAAATCCAACAAAACATGCAGTAGATTCTTTTCTTTTAAATACTTTTTGAAAAGTTTAATCTGCTGTTCGGATTGTTTCTGGGATGCTGTCTCCTTTGCTGCAAAATAAAAATTCTTGCAGAAATCCCCCTTTTTTTTTTATGTCGATTGATGATTTCCTTTTAAGCTTCTGCCTTGAATCTTCCTTTTTCGCGGAGCGCCAAACAAAACGACAGTCCTCCTTCGCGATTAGAGAAGGCTTGCTCAATCTCTGTTATAGAGTTCGCGTACCCACACCGAGCTTTTTCTATTCGTCCAAGTAATCTGGAGGGTAGGCGGAACCAAACCGCATATTGTCGAACCGATAGCGTAGTCTTCTGTTGATGAAGACCTATCTCTGTCGAAAGATGTTGCGCTATCTCTCAACAGTGCATATCCGAGCTGGAAATCTGCAATTGAGGGTTTAAGCTATGAAATCACGTTTTTTTCTTTTCGCACAGTCGAACATCACCACAAAAATTAAAATTAATGGGCAGAATCTTTAATCCCTTGGTTATATAAATTTATATGAATTATTATTATTTTGTATGGTTCAAAAATCATTTTTAAATGGAAAAATAAATTCAACATGTTGAAAAAAATTCAATCACTTAACTTATACAAAAATTATCAATCAAATCCACCAATCCAACAATTACTTGCTAGATTTCTAACAAATATCACTAGAAAAAATCATTATTTTGTATAACCTTTAACCTACTTTAACCTAAGCAGAGAAGGTCGGTCACGATAAAAAAAAATGGCCCGTGTCCAATTTATATTAACCGTAGATTTCTTTCACACGATTGCGGGGTTCGTCCTCTTTTTAAAAACAGGACGGGTGCGATGCAGTAAAAAAATGGACAACTGTCCACACTCCTTGGCGGTCAATCAACAGAATATCAATGCCCCTGGTTTGCTCTTCTATATTGTATCCGGTCTGCTCTTCCTTCGCGTGGTACGTTCTCCATGGATGAAGAAGTTGTTCTGCACTTCACTGCTTTGGATCAATTGGATCAACTGCTGTCCTGTCCACTTTTTGAAGAGGTTTACAAAGCCTATTCTGATACCATGACAAATTCAGAGACATAGCATTTCAGAAATTAAACAAAAAAACAAACAATATGCTGAGAACATCACGGGGTATCAGAGACCTTCATCTCATTAAATAAAACACATATATTATATAATGGATCAAAGAGATTTTTTTTAAGCCACTTTTTAGCCATGAGTCACATCATTAGTTCTGAGCCTTCATTAGTTTTCATGGAGAAACGGCATGTGAGTAGAAATGACAAGATGCCATGATAAAAGAATACCACTCTATCTTGAAGAATGATGTATGGGATATTGTTCCAAGACTAGAATGGAAGACAAGCGAGATTTGTAGTGAGAGCATTCTCAAGAGTAGAGAGAGTTGACTATGATGAGACAATTACTCTAGTATCTAGATACACTTCCATCTATACCATCATTGCACTAGCTACATCAATGACCTGGAAACTACATATGATGGATGGATTCTTTATGAGTTTGGGATTGAGCAAGAGTGTTGTTGATCCAAACCTATATTATCATATTGTTGGTCATGAGTGCATGATATTGGTCCTATATGTGGATGATTTATTCCTTACCAATTCAAAAAGACATACTGCTAAATGCAAGCAAGCATTGACTTATGACTTCGAGATGAAGAATTTGGGTATGATGCACTACTTCTTGGGACTAGAAGTATGGAAGAGAACTCATGAGATTTTTTCCTCAGTGAAGGAAAATATATAGTAGAGATATTGAATAACTTCGGTATGACATAATGCAAATCCGTGCCCACACCAATGGTGATGGATTTGAAGAAAATGAATGATAATGATTCAAGTGAGGTTGATCCGTAGATGAGAGGATCACTTATGTATATGTTTAACACCAAACTTGATATATACTATGCAATGAATGTACTTAGTTAATTCATGAGTCGGTGGAGACAGACTCATTGGATAACAACGAAACATGTATCAAGATACCCACAAGGCAGAGTTGGATATCACCTAAGATATGCCTCTGAGCTATAGATCAAAACACATTGATATAAAATATAATTATATTAGAGACATGGTGCAGAGGAAAGAAGTACACGTGAAATACCTTCCTACCCATGAGCAAATTGCATATATCTTCACCAAACTGCTTGTCAAGATGAAGTTCGAGTACTTCTGTGAGAGAATTTCCCTAGTGGATAATACCTCCCGAGGTGAGAGGAAGTGTTGATGATTACAAACAAGATGAAGTTAGAGTAATTCCGTGAGAGACTGGGCCTAGTGGAGAATTCCTCTCTAGTTGAGAGAGAGTGTTGATGATTACAGTTCTGTGAAATATACTCTAGGACACAGACTGAGTGATTTGTCATGTGAGAGAGCCCATGAGTTGGGTGTGCCCATGAGATGGGTGTGTTGTTCCTCTCTGAGAGGAGGATGTAACACTATGTGCCCCTGTGTTGGGTGAGGAATCCCATGAGTTGGGTGTGCCCATGAGATGGGTGTGTCATTCCTCTTTGAGATGGAGATGGAAGACTATGTGCCCCTGTGGAGGGAAGATGTCGATGAGTTTGGTGTGTTATTTTTTGTGAGACGACGATGAAATTATGTGTACCCATGTGAGGGGTGAAGGATCCCATGTGATGGGCTTACAATTATCCTATGTGGAGAGAGTTGATATGATGTGATACTCCAGATTATTCTCTTGCGAGACTTGCTGAGATAGAGATTTGTTGAGTAGGACGTTCTTGTGGTTGAGCACAGGTGGACGTGATCCTAGTGGTTGAGCACTAGTGAGTGTGTATCCTGATGATTCTCCTCTGAAGTGATATAGATATCTATTGACTTGGACATCTCTGCGGCTGAGCAGATGTGGACGTGTCCCTAGCAGCTGAGCACTAACAGGTGTGTGAGATCCCTTGATATATTGTTTAAGATTCATAACTACTTATTGCCCTAGTTGTGATTTAAAGGGTTCTTGTCAACCCCCACATAAAGTGAAATATAATTAATCTAAAAGATAATTAATATGGTAATTATTAATTATATTTTGATTTAATGAGGTCGACCCTATTGTGCTAATAGACACCACTTTTGATATGTCTAGTCTAATATAAATAAAGGTGATTTCCCCATTGAGGAAACACAACACACATGTGAGTTTTAAAATTTTAGCAAGTACTTGTTCTAGGATTGAATTCCGCACCTCTCTTGGGCACTAGACTTCTTCATTTTGTGAGCACCCTTTTGTGTGCTAGGTTTATGGTCACGTGGGAGGTCTTTCTCTTGAAGAATATAGAAAACGATTGGTTGGGTCTTCTTCCCTTGTTGACAAGGGTTTCTCGAGATACTTCTTATGTACGTGTGCATGGTATTTCTTCTTGTGATCTTTCTTACTGCACCAAATGGTTTATGGTGTGACTACAATTGTCTATGGTTCAATTAAAATGCTAAAATTGAAATAAACTTCATGATTGAGCCTAGTATAGTGAAAAAATCAATAGTATTCTCCTCCTCCATCTCACATGAGTACCTTTACATACTTTACACTCTTTGTTTTTGCTTCAACTTTGAAGTCTTTAAACTTTGGGAAGGTATAATATTTTTTTGTAAGTAAATAAATCCATATTTTTCTGCTAAAATCATAAATAAAAGTGAAAATAAAAATTACCAACAATTGATTTGGTTTGCATTGGTCAATAGAGATATGTGTGAACCAATTCAATATGTTCTTTTTCTCTACTTGACGATGTTGGAAAGTTGTCACTCTTATGCTTTCCAAGTATAAAAGTTTCACATGGGTTGTGAATTTCATTTAAAATGGGAAGACCTTTGACCATTACATGTTTAAGAAGACTTAAAATCTGAAATGGAACGTGACCAAACCTAGTATGCCATAACAGAGTTTCAATTGTGTTTGGGAGAATTTGATCATATGATTGGGACAAATTGACATTTCTCATATTTAGTGGAAATATCTTATTCATAGTCATCTAGATTTTTTCAATTAGCTTCCTACTAGGCGATTTGTCAAAAATCAAGCATGTTGACCATTTAAATAAGACATCATAGCAATGCTCCATTAGTTGTTCTACAACAATCAGATTTTGTTTCAAGTTTGATACATAGTAAACATCATGTATGTATTTTTTCTGATTTTGTTTGGATAAGATAGATACAATTCCTTTACCTCGGTGTTTTAGATGAGAATCATCCCCTATTGTAGTGCCTGATTTAACAATATTATCCATGCAAGAAACAATGCTTCATAGTATTCTCCTTTGTTTTTGGATACATTTTCTCTACCTCTTTTCTGATTTGATTTCATCTTTCTGCATTCAATTTCATAATGGCCAAATTTTCTACAATAGTAACATTCAATTTTGGAGTTTTCTATCTTTTTTCTCCCTCTTCCTCTTTGATTTTGTGGGTCTTTAGAATGTAGAGTGTTTATCATATTCATTATATTTTCCTCTACCTCTTCCTCTCTGATTTCTCCCTCTATTAGCTCTTCCTCTACCCCTTCTGAATGCGTTCTGAGTCCTGAATGCTAGAAAGATCTTTAGAATCAAGAATGGTTGTCACAACCATTTCAAAATTCTTGGAAAGCTTAAAATAAAATTTTCAACAATCCTCTGATCTACAATATCTTCACCAGTGAATCCAATCTGGTGAACAATGCCCATTACTTTTGTCATCAATTATTCTACATTCTTGTCTTCGTGGTCTTAAAAGTTTCAAACTGAGTTCGTAAGGTCTGAAACTTCACTATATTCACCTTGTTTGGTAAGCAGCGTTGAGAATGTCCGAATCTTGCTTTGATGTATCCGCACCAATTATTTTTTAAAATATTGAGTCATCCATAGAGTTTTGAAGCCAATACTTGGCCTTGTCCTCTTTCTTTGGTTGTTCTGCAAGTGTGTTTCGCTAATCTGTTGTTGTTGGCTCTCTGAAGCCATTCTCTACAGGTTCTCAACACTCTTGTGATTAAAGGAATTATTTTATCCGCAAGGACAAGAACTTGTACTTCTTGCTAAGAACAACTGGTACCTAGGTTGGTCCTAGAGTGCTCGAAGCTGCCATTAAAAAACAATCCAAAAAGCAATGCAATAGATTCTTTTTTTTTTAATACCTTTTGGAAAGTTTAATCTGTTGTTCAAATTGTTTCTTGGATGTTGTCTCCTTTGCTACAAAATAAAAATTCTTGTAGAAATCCCTTTTTTTTATGATGTCGATTGATGATTTCCCTTTAAGATTTTTCCTTGAATCTCTGTCTCAATATGAATCTTTCCAGCCCTTCAGATTAACTCCTCATCAACCAGAGGCATTGAACACTTGGAGAGGGAAAAATCGAATTGTTTTCCCTAGATTCGATTTGAAACTTAGGCTAAGAAGCTTTAACTCGGGACTCTTCTACAGATTGAGGATCCTAGGTGCAAATTGGCTTTCCAATCCTGACACACGAAATCGACCAACAATTTTTATTTTTTTTCGTGGAGCGCCAAACAATATCACAGTCCTCCTTTGCGATTAGAGAATGCTCGCTCATGATAAATTGTGAAGCAAGAAATGCAGAGAGAAAGAATAGAACATAAAACAATATATTAGAATATATAAAGAAGATTACAATTAGAAGAGTTAATGAAGAAGATACCATGCAAAGGGAAATAACTGAGCTAAATAGGCTCAAGCAAAACAGGAATAGAAAGTACAGCTGGCCAGGACAACTGGGAGTGTACAGTTAGCCTATTGAGGTTACATTATATTTAACACTCCCTCTTAAACTCAACAGTTACAAACATCAGCACTAATTATGCCTAAGTGTTGTCTTTGAAAATCAAAAACCGATTTTCCGAGTGGCTTTGTATAGATATCAGCAAGTTGATCTCGAGAACGACAGAATTGTAGTACAATATTACGATTATTGACTATCTCGCGTATGAAATGAAAATGAGTGTCAATGTGTTTGTTTTTCTTATGAAACAGATGATTTTTCGATAGAGCAATTGCTGAAGTATTGTCACAGAAAATAGGAGTTGGATCCTTTTCTGTATGTGACATATCTTTCAATATTCTTCTCAACCACATAGCTTGACAGGAAGCTCAGATAGCAGTGACATACTATGCCTCTGCAGAAGATATTGAAACAATTGACTGCTTCTTTGATGCCCATGAGATTAGGTTTGTGCCCAGTTGAAAAACATGTCCAAATGTGCTTTTCTTGTCATCTAGGTTGCCTGCAAAATCACTGTCTATATAACCAAAAAGTTGATTACTATCAGATTTAGTGTACCATAAGCCAAAATTGAGAGTTCCTGCAATATATCTCAGAATTCGTTTCACCATTTTCCAATGAGAATCTTTGGGGGATTCCATGAATCTGGAAACAAGGTTGGCTGCATACATAATGTCAGGCCTAGTTGTTGTAAGATACAACAAACTGCCTACTAAACTTTTGTACAGAGTAGAGTCCATTGTATGACCTTCATCATTCTTTCTCAATTTTGTGCCTAGGGGTATGGGGGTTTCTACTGGATTGCATTCTTCCATGCAAAATCTTTTGATGATGTCTGCTGCATACTTTTTCTGATAGACAAAAATGCCTTTGGTTTATTGATTAACCTCAATCCCTAAAAAATATTTCATGATGCCAAGATCTGTCATCTCAAACTTAGATTGCATGGCATGTTTAAAATTTGTTAGCTCAATATTTCCCGTATAGATCATGTCATCAACATATAAACATACAATCAAAATTTTACCGTGCTGATCTGTTTTGGTGTAAAGAGTTGGCTCATTTTGGATTTTGTTGAAACCACTTTTGATCAGATAGGTGTCAATTCTGTTGTACCAAGCTCTTGGAGCTTGCTTTGAGCCATACAAGGCTTTCTTTAAACGATATACTTTGGCTAGGTTCTCTTGGACTTCAAATCCAGGTGGTTGATCGACATAAACTTCTTCTTCTAAGAAACCATTCAGGAATGCTGACTTGACGTCCATCTGGTAAACTTGCCATTTGTGTTGGGATGCTATGGCCAATAGAGTCCTTAAAATGTCTAATCTTTCTACTGAAGAAAAAGTTTCACCATAATCAGTACCAAGTTGTTGTGAGAATCCTTTGGCAACAAGTCTTGCCTTGTGTTTTTCAATCTGCCATTTTTCATTGAGTTTAGTTTTGTAAACCCACTTGACACCAATACTCTTCTTGTGACTTGGAAAATCAACAAGATGCCATGTCTTGTTCTTCTCAATGGAGTCAATTTCTTGGTTCATGGCTTGAACCCAATGTGGCTCCTTAGCTTCTTCCTTAAAGGATGTAGGTTGACATGACATTAAAGAAAAAATGTTGTGTTGTTCAAAGTCATCCAACTGCTGATGGATTTCTCTCAAACTTCGAGTTCTCTGATTTTGTGGCTCAGAGAATGATTCTCTANATGGCTTGAACCCAATGTGGCTCCTTAGCTGCTTCCTTAAAGGATGTAGGTTGACATGACATTAAAGAAAAAATGTTGTGTTGTTCAAAGTCATCCAACTGCTGATGGATTTCTCTCAAACTTCGAGTTCTCTGATTTTGTGGCTCAGAGAATGATTCTCTACTGGAAGTTGAGTTATCCTGAGAATTTTTAGGTTGTCTTTGTACCTGCAATCTTGCAAGAGTAGTTTGAGGTACTTGTTGTCCTGAATTTTCTGCATTTTCAGAACTTGGAAGAAATGGATTTTGGCTGTCCATTTGTTGATTTTCTGAATCATTCTAGAATTGATTTTCTAGAAATTTTACATCTCTGATGAGAATTAGTTTCTTGGTGATTGGATTGTAAAGCCTATAAGCTTTAGATGTTTCACTATATCCAGTGAAAATACATTTCTCACTTTTTTCATCAAGTTTCTTCCTTAATTTGGAATGTATGTGAGTGTATGCTATGCATCCGAATGTCCTTAGATGTGCAACATTGAGCTTTGTCCCACTCCATGCTTCTTGGGGAACTTTCATCCTTAGACTTGTGGTTGGAGATCTATTTAGGAGATAAACTGAGCATGCTACTGCTTTAGCCCAAAAAGTATTTGACAAACTTTTCTGTTTAAGGAGTGTTCTTGCCATATTCATTATTGTCTGATTTTTCCTTTCAGCTACTCCATTCTGTTGTGGAGTATACCTGGTTGTTGTTTGCATGGTAATGCCTTGTGATTTGCATAAATTTGCAAATTCTATGGATTTGTATTCTCCTCCTCCATCTGACCTGAGTTCTTTGATATATTTTCCACTCTGTTTTTCATCTTTTGCCTTGAATTCTTTGAATTTTGCAAAATTTTCAGACTTGTGTCTGAAAAAATAGATCCATATTTTTCTGCTGAAATCATCAATAAAGGTTAGAAAGTAAAAGCTACCACCTATTGACTCTGTTTGCATTGGTCCACATAGGTCAGTGTGAACAAGTTCAAGATGCTGTTTGGCTTGATTGGAATACTGTGGAAAACTAGTTCTCTTATGTTTTCCAAGTATTCAAGACTCACATGGGGGAATTTGCTCTTTAAAGATAGGAAGACCTTTGACCATGGAGTTCTTCTGAAGAAGACTTAGACTCTTAAATAGTAGATGTCCAAATCCTGTATGACAAACCATAGTTTCATTCAGGGTGGATGCACTTTGTGCATATGGTTGAATCAGATTTGTCGTTCTGAGGGTAAGGGGAAACATCCTATTTTGAGTCATGTTGATTTCTAAAATCAATTTTCTGCTTGGGATTTTGTCATATATCTTGCACGATGCTCACCCAGAAAGTACCTTATAGTGATGTTCAATGAGATGTCCTATACTTAGCAAATTATGTTTCAGATATGGAACATGATAGACATTGTTTATGTCTTTCTTTACATTATGTTTAGTAAGAATAGAAACAGTTCCTTTTCCTTGAACTTTGACTAAGAAATAATTTGCAAGTGTAATATCAGATGAGATTGAAGAATCAATGCATGAAAGTAAATCTTTGTTACCTGTCATTTGATTGCTGCATCCAATGTCCAACAACCAAAGATCTTTAGGTTGTTGTTCAGTCTTGTGGCACGAAAGAAACATCCCTCCTGAGTTTTCTCCCGTGTGATTTAACAAATGTGCTCTGCCTGAGGGATGATCTGCTTGCTTCTTCCTGCATTCAGATTCATAGTGCCCATACTTTTGGCAGTAATAGAATTATATGCTTGTTTTGTCATTTGATCTTCTCCCTCTACCTCTTTGAGGCTGGAAATTCTGATGTTGATTTTGTTGATGATGTCTTTGACCTTGGAAATTTTGATTCAGACATTGTTGTCTGTTACCTCCACTAGAGTGAGGGTTACTTTGATTGCTCCCTCTTCCTTGGTGACCTCTGCTTCTTCCTCTCCCTCTCCCTCTCCTAAAGGAGAATTGAGTTTTGAAAGCATTGGAGATTGACTCATTTGTTAGATGAGTTTGGTCTCATGTGTCACCAGAGAACCAATTAATTCATCTGTTGAAAAACTTGAGAGATCCTTGGATTCAAGGATTGTTGTTACAACCATTTCGAATTTCTTTTGTAAACTTCTGAGGATTTTCTGAACAATGCGTTGATCAATGATGGTTTCACCAGTCAATCTGATCTGGTTCACGATGCCCATGACTCTGGTCATGAACTGATCCACATTTTCAGACTCTGTCATCCTTAGAGTCTCGAATTGCGTTCTCAAGGTCTGGAGTTTAATTGTTTTGACCCTATCATTTCCTTGGTAGGAAGATTTAAGGATGTCCTAGGCCTGTTTTGAAGTACCAGCACCTGTGACTTTTGAAAAAATTGAGTCATCCACAGAATTTTGAATCTAAAATTTAGTTTTATTTTCTCTATTTCTCTGCGTTGCTTGAGCAATTTTCTGTTGATTAGTCATGGCAGACATGTTTGCTAGATCTGGTTCCACATATCCATGATCCACTGGATCCCAACACTCTTGTTCTTGCAAGAAGGATCTCATCCGAAGAGACCATAACTCATAGTTCTTTCCAAGAAGAATCATACCCTGTGTTGGTCCTAAGTTGCTAGACGTCACCATCTTTTAAGGATTTCAGCAAAACAAGAAAAAAATAAAAATTCTACTTACCTGTCTCCTGCATGTAATTTGTAGTGGTTTCGGAACTCTGTTAGACAAGACCTTTGAAATCTCTAACTTTTGATTGCCGAACGACGATTGTCGATGAGAGCTTCTCAGCCTTGAGTTGGCCCTTAGTCTCTGATCAATGTGACCACACGGCTAAAGGTTAAAGCGCTACGATCTTTTTTGGTTCTTTGTCCTCTTGAATTCCCGATCTCCAATTTATCGATTTCCCGATATGAATTTTCTCACCTTAGCCCCTCCTGGCTATGCCCTAGTCCATGTGACCAGTTCTCAAAAGACCGCGACCTTATCTTTCATTCGGGGTTTTTTTTTTGGCTTTGAAATCCCGATGTCCTCTAACTTCAGTTAGCCCTCCGAGCTAGAATCGTGGTCCATGTGACCTTGCCTTATATGACCACAATCATACCTCTTTTTCAGGATTCGGGGTTTCGAATGTCGAAATGTATTAAATCTCTTGTCCACGGAATCCCCGATCTCTCGAACACCGATATCTCGATAGATGACTTTTCCTTTTAGGAAATTTCCCAAATGCTTTAATCTCCTCCACGCGTCCTCCTATGATGGATGGTCTTGATCTCTTCTCGTGATTTCAAGACTTCAAATGCTCCGGATGTCTCATCTTCAGGATTCATGATTTTTCGAATCCCGTAATGCCAATGGACTCTCCTATCGAGATTTTTTTGAAGGCCTCGATTTCTGCGACGTGTCCCAACAGATGGACGGCTCAAGCCTGCTTCGGGGGTTTCACCGTGGAGATTCTTGATCCCTCGTTTTGACGAGATGACATCAGCTAGGCCCCATAACGAAGCTTTCCTCCTTTTGGGATTTCAGAGTTCGCAATTTTAAAAAGCTCGTTCTTCTTATCCTCAGGATTCAGGAAACGCCGAATCCCGATATGTCGATGGCCCTTTCCTTTCAGGACTTTCTCCTAAGTCCTAGATTGTTGCCACGTGTCCCCTCAAGATGGATGGTCCTCATCATTTTGCGATTTCGCGACTTGCGACTCCAAATCTTCTGTCAACTTGAAACCCGAGTAGCCGAAATACCGATGATTTCCTCGATCTCCGCCACGTATCCAAACGAATGGATGGCTATGATGTTTTCAGGATTTCAGGACTTCTGCCATGGAGTGTCGTGACCTTTCGTCAACAATACCTTCGATATCCCGAACTCCAAAATGTCGAAAATGATGGCACTTGGATCTGCTGCCACATGTCTTCTGAGAGGACGACTGACAATCCTCTTGGGATTTTGCGATTTGTGATGTCGGGATTTTGTATATCGTGGTTTTGGAGAGCAGTTTCCTTCACTCGTCCAACTCCCGATCCCCGATTTTGCAATTGGATTAGATCGACGACTCACTATCTTTTGCGATCCAACGGTCTAGAATGACTCATGATTTCATAATTTGTGAATTCTCACAACAGTCTTCTGACCTTTACACCTTGCGAGTTAGCGAAATGTCGAGATCTCGCCTAGTGTCTCTTGATGGATGGTCTAGATGATTTCAGGATTTGACGACTTCACACGTCGAAATTTCTCCTGTGCGCTCAAGAGGACTAAACCTCGTGCACTTTCTTGCGGATCCAACAGTTGTCGGTCCTCTGCACCAGATCTAACCGCTAAAATTATTTCTCCTTTTCCGTGCTCTCGTCATCCCCTTTGAACTGGATCTCCACCTCAGATATTTTCAGAGAACAGATCTTACTTCTGCGCTGGCTATTCTTTGCTCCTATGACACGATCTTTGCTGTGTTTAAAGGAATTTTCTCCCGCGGAAGAAAAAATTCGTGAATCTTTCAAAGATTTGAAAGAAATACACAGATTCTTTGAATCTTGACGTTGTCTGCTACAATCTTTAACAGATTTGAGCAATTTCCAAAATGCTTTAAATGATGCTACCTTCTGCAGCAATCTTTCACAAATTTGAATGATTTCTGTGAAATCTTCAACGTTTATGCCTTTTGAAGCTCTTCTTCATGAATTCTTTGATGATTCTTGAAAATTGTACAAGAATCTTAAAAGTTTCTTCTTTCTCAGTCTCTGCTTCCTTCTCGTGTTTCTGCTTCTTGAAACTTACGAGTGTAGTATGCTCTGCAACCTCGCATGAGCTTCTTACGTCGATCTTTTGAGCGTATGAGTGGATAGCTTCCTCGTGGAAGTTTCCTAGGAGGTTCTTTCAAGAATATGACAGACAACTCTCCAAGACTTGTGAAAAGTCTGTGTCAAATGCTCTCAAGGTCCGTGAAGCTCTACGCTATTTGAGGATCGTGTTGCTCTCCAGCCTGTGTGAAGAGGCTTACTACTGTAGCTCTGATACCATGATAAATTGTGAAGCAAGAAATGCAGAGAGAAAGAATAGAACATAAAATAGTATATTAGAATATATGAAGAAGATTACAATTAGAAGAGTTAATGAAGAAGATACTATGCAAAGGGAAATAACTGAGCTAAATAGGCTCAAGCAAAACAAGAATAGAAAGTATATATGGCAGTGTACAGTCAGCCTATTGAGGTTACGGTATATTTAACAGCTCAATCTCTGTTATAGAGTTCGTGTACCCACACCTAGCTGGATGTATTCGTTAAAGTAATATGGACGGGAGGCGGAACCAAACCGCATATTGTTGAATCGATCATGTAGTCTTCTGTTGATGAAGACCTATCTCTGTCGGAAGATGTTACACTATCTTTGAATAGGTTGTGCATATCTGAGCTGGAAATCTGCAATTGAGCGTTTAAGCTATGAAATCACCCCTCTTCTTTTGATTCTCTTGTTTTATGGAGTTCGCACAGTCGAACATCACCACAAAAATTAAAATTAATGGGCGGATTCTTAATCTCCTAGGTATATAAAGTTATATGAATTACTATTTAAGTTATATGAATTACTATTTTGTGTTCAAAAATTATTTTTAATGAAAAAATGGATTCAACACTTTGAAAAACATTAGATCATTTAACTTATACAAAAATTATCAATCAAATCCAACAATCCAACAATTTTTGAGTAAATTTCTAACCAATATCACTGAAAAAAATCATTACTTCGTATAACCTTTAACCTAAACAAAAAAAGGAAGGTCGCGATAAAAAAATGACGCGTGTCCAATTTATATGAACCATAGATTTCTTTCACACGATTGCAGGGTTCGTCCTCTTTTTAAAAATAGGACAGGTGCGATGCAGTAAAAAAATGGACAAGTATCCACACTCCTTGCCGGTCGATCAAGAGAATAACAACGCTCGTGGTTCTCTCTTCTATTTTGTATCTGGTCTACTCTCCCTTTGTGTGATACGTTCTCCATGGATGAAGAAGTTGTTCTGCACTTCACTGCTTTGGATCAACTTCTGTCCTGTCCACTTTTTGAAGAGGTTTACAAAGCCTATTCTGATACCATGACAAATTCAGAGACATAGCATTTCAGAAATTAAACAAAAAAACAAACAATATGTTGAGAACACCACGGGGTATCAGTGCCCTTCATCTCATTAAATAAAACACATAGATTATATAATGGATCCAATGTATATCAGATATAAATTACAGTAAAGAAAAAACAAAATTGAAAGTAGGCTAGTCTAATTATATAAATTAGAGTAAACCAAAAACAAAATTGAATGTAGATTAAAGTCTAATTATAACTGTACTAAAGTCAAACTAAGTGAGATGTAGACAATGGGCTTAGACAACAGAACAAGTGAAGATTACATTATTCTAGCACAAATGAATTTATTTAGTGGGAGAATATATTTGACGGGTTTTTAGCAAGGGTTTGAGGTGCTTTTGTGGCTTGTGTCTTTTGTTGCTGAAATATAGTTTATGCTGAAATGTAGTTTATGCAGTTGGAAAATTAGTATGTCAATTATTATTGAAGATAATTATAATGGGTTGTTATCGTGAAATGTTGGTTGTGTAAATTGTAAATGTGTGAAGTAAAGAAATGCGTAGAAATTCTTAAGCAAAATAGAAATTAATCAATCGCTCATTCACATAGTACACAAAGATTTATACCGGAAACCCTCAACAAGGAAAACCTTTCTTCTATTCATTATATCGAATTTCATCATTCACCATACAATATATACAATGTTTTTAGGTATTCAGTAGATACCAAAACCCTAATCCCTTAATCCGAAATTAATTTACAAAACCGCTAAAAATAGCAAAATCCGTTAAAAATAGAAAAAAACGTGCAAAACAAATTTGGGGGTGCTGCCCCGGGCCACTGCCTGTTGCCTAAAGTTGTTCGTAACTAGGGGAGGACATACCTGACCCCCCTGGGACCACCCTAGGAAATCACCCAGTGCACATGAAAAAAAAAAGCACTAGCGCGAGGGATCGTCACATGCACTTGTCATATCGGACACGCCCACACACACACATGCAAAGAATATAACACATACCCAACAGGTTGGATCCTCACTATTATTAAAGGAAAACCATACCCTTTGAAATAACTTACTAGTGGTTCATATGGAGCAGACTTTCACTCTTTCCAAATGCCTCTTTGATTTTTCTTCTTTTCTATTGCGAGAGAAAAACTAACTTTTAACCAAACACAAACAATTTTTAACATAAACATTGACAAGTTAGAAGAATGCTTGGAAAAAGTTGGTTGTGTCGGCCCTACTCTCACTAGTATAGTCATCAATCTTCTTCTTTATGACTATACTGATAAGACTAAGGCCATGATTATTAAATCCAATAAGATCCATTATGATACCTTTGTATATGAAAACAACAACTTGGAGTAAGTGACTTCATATAAATATCATGGAATTGATATTCACCACAAGCTCAATTTTAATTATAGCATTGAGAAAWKKATTATTGAGGGATGGAAAGCTTATTATGGGCTTGAAAACAATTGTAAATTAGCTGATCTTTGGAGTTAATGATCACAAGAACACCCTTCGGAGCATGCTTTCTCACATAGGATCTCCTTCTGWTCTCGGCCCAAAGAACAGAGAGGTTCCTCTACTTCCCTGTCGGGAGATCTTCACCCATAGATTCTCCTCGCGATCCCCCTTTCTCAACTTATTGAAGGATCGAAACTCGTATTTTCACAAGTTCACTGTCAATCACTAGGCTCTCGAATCCTCAAAACCCAATGGCTCAGTCAATGCTGACCTCTTCCCGTATCTATCGGAATTTCCCTTATCGTGGTTTTGCTATTCACGATGTCGTGCACTTGGATTTGCCGACTCCCGATACTCGATGCGCTGAACCTTTGGTGCACACGTGTGAGTCGACTTTCTCCACTTCCTGTCTCTTCTATCGGGATTTCAGGATTCGCGGGATCGCAATTCCTGATGTCAACGGATTCGGGACTTGACTTTTCCTGATCCCCGATACTGTGCCACCTGTCCTCCACTGACTCTTGCTGTGGTCCCAAACAACTTCCCCATCGGGATATCGTGTTTCATGACTTCAAGCTGCAAGTTTTCTCTGCTCTTGCAAACCCTGACTCTTCGAACCCCGGCTTTTCCGGATCTTCTGACACGCGTCTAGTCGATGGACGGTCTTAGGCTTGTCGGGATATCATGGATCGTGATATCGCAATACTCGTTGCATAAATTTGGAGCTTCAACTCGCGAATCCCCGATATGCGATGTCACGTGTAGATCTGACGGTCCCTATGACTCGAGATCGATGGTTCTACCCCTCCTGAGCTTTGAACCTCTTCCACACTTGCACTGTAACCTCCGTGCACCTCCGTGGGATCCAACGGCCCATGAAACTTCGCAAAATCTCCTCAAGGGATCTCGTCTGTTCGTTCTTCCTTTGCTAATTTTGCAAATTTGAGAAGTGTCTCCCCACGAGACTCGCTCACTCGCTCGCATATCCTACGATGCCTCCCTAAGATTTCCAACAGTAGCTTCCCTGCACTTATCCTTCAGTGAATTCGATGGCCTACTCCTCCTGAGTTGTTCCACGACTTCAATCTTCCTGGACACCTCTTGCACGCACTCCTTGCAGCAACCCTTCAACTTCGACTGAGTGTTGAAGTCTCTCGACTCTGCGCACTCCTGCACCAGCAGTCTCTCAACAATTTCCTTAGGTTCGCAACCCTGAAACTTCATTGGCCTGTGAACTCCTTGTACAACACTATACCTACTTTCACCTTCAAGGAAATGAGGACAAAAGCAAACTCTAATTGAACCCTTATGTCAATGCACTCCTTGTGGACAATTCGACTGCACTCCTTGCAGGAATGCTCTAGCTCAAGTAGAGAAACAATTGAAACTCATTCCTTCACCCTCTCAGACTTCAATTCAACCATGAAATCACATACACAGCATATAAAAGAAAATATATGAGAGGAAACAAACATCCATGAGAATAACATCAATACACAGAGAAACAACACAAACCATGAATTTGAATCAAAGCTTTCTTCTATTAATTAAAATGTCTGTACATGGGTGTTCTTCATATAGTTCTCTACCTGCTCTTCTCTTCTTGCTCCTGTTCCTCAGCTAATATTAGAATCATTCAATGAGGGTGTCTATCTCCGGTTTTCCCTCTTTGGACTCTAAAGCTATCAAATCTAAAATTAAATTCATATCTATCAGCATTAACTAAATTAAATGTCGTCTATCTACTAAAGGATGAGAGCTATCCACTGATGGTCGATTACAATATACAAGTGCGCCATCTCTTAAATGACTCATTTAAGATCTGTGCAACAATTCCAAAACATTTCAAAATTTGTGTTGGCTTGTCTAACTGTCTTCCGCTTCCGCGCTGGCTCGCTTGATGTGTTGGTGATGCTCCTGCATCATACTTCTCGAATTGAAAATTTTCATGGGCTCCTGTGCATGAGCTCCTGCACAGTCTGCCCATGCTTTTGTATCTCTTCTTCACTCTCCCAGCTAGCATCTTTAGCTGGATTTTTTTTCCACTTGACCAGATACTTGAAGTATTATTTCCTCCTAGTCTTCTTACCCACTTGCTTGTCCAGTATGCATTCCATTTGTGGCTTCTCTGAAAATAGCATCTGTTTCATCCACTGGATCACTGGTTCTTCAATTTCAGTCTTTGTTTCTCTAACCTTGTATGGGTATAAATCTGTGATATTGAATATCAGAGATATTCCGATGACATCTGGCAACTTGATCTCATAAGAATTTTCTCTGAATTTTCTTAAGACCCTGCATGGCCCGATTTTCTTCATCTTTAACTTATTGTATGTTCCCCTCGGGAACCTTTCTTTCCTTAAATGTGCCAGAACTAGATCACCAACTTCAAACTGAAGTTGTTTCCGTCGCTGATTTGCTCTGCGTTTATACTCCTGATTTTACTTCAGCAGTCGCTCCTTCACCCTGCTGTGAAGTTCTTTCATCGCTTCAACGAATTCTTTCGCACTAGCGCTACTAGTAGTAGTCTGTTCTGAATCCCTTCGTTCATAAACTCCTCTCGGTTGCGTGCCATAGACAACCTGAAATGGACTTCGGCCTGTGCTCCTGTTCACTGAGTCGTTGTATGAGAACTCTGCTTGTGGTAATATATTATCCCAACTTCTATGGTGCTCCACGACCAGGCTGCTCGGCAAGTCTCCTAGACTTTTGTTCACCACTTCCATTTGTCCATCCATTTGAGGATGATAAGCTGAACCAAATGCCAAGTTAGTTCCCAGCTTCTTCCATAGGGTTCTCCAAAAATTCCCTACGAACTTTGTATCCCTGTCCAAAACTATACCTTTTGGCAGTCCATGAAGTCGAATGATCTCTTTGAAAAACAAATTCGCTATGTGAGTCGCATCGCTGGTGTTCTGGCATGGAATGAAGTGTTCCATTTTGGAAAACCTATCCACTAACACAAAGATTGAATCAGCACCTCTTTGTGTCTTTGGAAATCCTAATACAAAATCCATGCTTATTTCCTCCCACGGCCTCTCTGGTATGGGCAATGGCTGATAGAGTCCTACATTCTGCTTCCTCCCCTTTGAATGCTGGAAAACTGTACACTTGTCAACAAATATTTTNCTGAGTCGTTGTATGAGAACTCTGCTTGTGGTAATATATTATCCCAACTTCTATGGTGCTCCACGACCAGGCTACTCGGCAAGTCTCCTAGACTTTTGTTCACCACTTCCATTTGTCCATCCATTTGAGGATGATAAGCTGAACCAAATGCCAAGTTAGTTCCCAGCTTCTTCCATAGGGTTCTCCAAAAATTCCCTACGAACTTTGTATCCCTATCCAAAACTATACCTTTTGGCAGTCCATGAAGTCGAATGATCTCTTTGAAAAACAAATTCGCTATGTGAGTCGCATCGCTGGTGTTCTGGCATGGAATGAAGTGTTCCATTTTGGAAAACCTATCCACTACCACAAAGATTGAATCAGCACCTCTTTGTGTCTTTGGAAATCCTAATACAAAATCCATGCTTATTTCCTCCCACGGCCTCTCTGGTATGGGCAATGGCTGATAGAGTCCTACATTCTGCTTCCTCCCCTTTGAATGCTGGAAAACTGTACACTTGTCAACAAATATTTTGACATCTTCTCGCATTCTCGACCAAAAATAAGGCTCGCTCAGCTTCGCGAATGTTTTATCATGGCCAAAATGTCCTGCCAATCTATTGTCCATTGAAAAGACTTATGTCACTTCTTCACTATATCCATCATCGCTGCGCTAATTCCACTGAAATTTCTGATGAACTTCTGGTAGAAACTAGCCAAACCATGAAAACTTCTCACCTCGAAAATATTCCTCGGTGATGGCCAATTCTTGATCACTTCCACTTTATCCGGATCCATCCTCAACTCATTCGCAGATATAACAAAACCTAGATAAATGAGTTATGTCTTCATGAATGAGGACTTCTTCATATTTACCAACAGCTTCTCCTGCTGTAGCTTCCTCATCACTATAGCCAAATTCTTCAAATGTTCAGCCTCTGATTTACTGTAAATCAGTATATCATCCAGATATACGATGACAAATTTTCCGATGAAATCCTTCAGGACTTCATTCATCAACCTCATAAACATACTCGGCGTGTTTGTTAAGCAAACGACATTCATACAAACCTTCGTTTGTCTTAAACACTGTCTTCCACTCATCGCCTTCTCTCATGCGAATCTAGTGATATCCACTCTTCAAATCAATTTTTGAAAAATATTTTTCCCCACTCGGGCAATCCATCAAATCATCCATTCTTGGCAAGGGGAATCTATACCTGATGGTTATCTTATTGATCGCCCTTGATTCAGTACACATTCTCCAACCTCCATCCTTCTTTGGACTGAGTACTATGGGAACAGCACATGGACTCAAGCTTTCCCTGACCAATCCTTTGTCCAATAACTCCTGGATCTGCTTCTTAACTTCTTCATTTTCTTGCGGCGTCAACCTGTACGTAGCTTTGTTTGGCAAACTAGCTTCTGGTATGAGATCAATATGATGACTCACACTCCTCATGGGTGGCAACGAACGAGGTAATTCATCCACTATGATATCAGCGAACTCTTCCAACAGTTCCTGAATCTCATATGGTAGATCATCCACTCTTGTGCTAGTCAGAACAATTCTCGGCTTCCTGACTACAAAGAATTGTGGATCTTCTTTCTTCTTCACCTCTGTAAGAAGCTCCTTCCCACTCATGAGAAGTATTGTGTTGCTTACCTCCGGATTCACCTCCTTATCTTTTATCAGAAGCAACATATGGGTTCTTCCATTCTTCTCCAGAGTATATGTGTTCATTCTCCCATCATGAACTACATTTCTGTCATATTGCCATGGTCTACCCAGCAATAACTGACATACATCCATAGGAATAACATCAAATTTAAGACCTTATCATTATATCCTCCTATTTTGAATTCAACCAAGCATTGTTTAGTAACAGTTACCTGGTGTCCTTTTCGTAGCCATGAAACCTTGTATGGACTCAGGTGATCAGTTGTCTCCAGCTCTAGCTTTTCTACCATCTCGGTTGAAACGAGATTATCTGTGCTACCACTGTCTACGATAACCTTGCATACCCTATCTTTGGTCTTGCAAGATGTTATGAAAAGTATGGTCGTTTGAGCTGAGTCCTCCACCTCCATTCCGGGTGTCAAGAGAACTTTACGCATCATCAGTGACCTTTCGCCTTCTGTATCTTCGGTCTCAATATCCTGCTTCTGTGCTTCGGCGATGTGAGCCTCTCCAATGTCCTTCTTTTTCTCCGGACACTCATATGACTTGTGCCCATTCTTTCCACATGTGAAACAAGTGATTACTCCACCTCTTCCTCTTCCTCTACCTCTGGTACAAGGAAAATTATTGCCATCAACATATCCTCCGCTCTGTTCTGTATGTTTCCCTTTCTATTCAACGTATGGCCCTCGTTGTGAGGTCCCACCTCTCTCAATCTTACCTTGAGGTTTCTTCCATTCCTCCTTGAGCTTCTAGAATTTATCCTGGGCAACGGCTTTACCTCTGGGATGACTTCTGCCTTGCCCTCGCTGACCTTGCTTACGGATCAACTTCTCTTCAACTTTCAGAGCCATTTGATAAGAATCCTCTACCATTCGAATGGTTACCATACTCAATTCATCCTGAATGTCATATCTCAGACCATTCAAATATCTAGCAACCTTCTCATCATTGCTCTCCTGATGACCTGCCCTAATGTTCAGTCGATAGAATTCCTCAGTGTATTTTTTCACTATCATCAGCTTCTGTCTGAGGTTCGGCATCTTCCTGAATAGAGTAATTTGGTAGTCTCTTGGGATGAATTTTGCCTTCATATTCGCAATCATTCGATCCCAACTCTTGATCTTTTGCTTGCCTTTGCAACTTCTATCTGCTTGTAGCTCGTCTCAACACAATGATGCATGTCCTTTCAAGCACGTGATAATATGCCTGACCTTCTTATCCTCTTCAATGTCTTCATAATCAAAGTAGGTGTCAAGAGCTCTAACCCAATCTAGAAGCTCTTCTGCATCCAGATTTCCCTCATAAACCGGAATGTCCATCTTTGCCTTTGCACCCATCTTGACAATAGCTTTAATCAATCATTCATTCATTGCATCCTCGTCTGCAACTTCCCCTTCACATTCATCCTCGACTTCATCCTCAGAATCACTCAGATCCTCTTCACTAATTGTGCGTCTTTGCATTGTCTCCATCTCCTCGAGTCTTGCTCGGAGATCGTGCATATATCTCTCCATTTCTAGATTTCCTACTGGCCTGCCTCTTCTCCACACCTCCCTATCCTCTGGATTAGGTGGCTGCCTTTCCCTCCTCGACGGCATGGTAATTTCCTTCTTCTCTGCTACATAAAGCAAAGAGATATTCCTGCTCTGATATCACTCTGATCGCAAGCGCACCCTTCGGAGCATGCCCGCTCACACAGGATCTCCTTCTGATCTCGGACTGAAGAACTGAGAGGTTCCTCTAGTTCCCTGTCGGGAGATATTCACCCACATATTCTCCTCATGATCCCCCTTTCTCAACTTATCGGAGGATCAGAACTCACAGTTTCGCAAGTTCACTGTCAATCACTAGGCTCTCGAATCCCCGAGACCCGATGGCTTAGTCAACGATGACCTCTTCCCGTGTCTATCAGAATTTCCCTTATCGCGGTTTCGCTACTCGCGATGTCATGCACTTGGATTTTCCAAATCCCGACTTTCTCCACTTCCCGTCTCTTCTATGCGCACGTGTGAGTCGACTTTCTCCACTTCCCGTCTCTTCTATCAGGATTTCAGAATTCGCAGGATCGCAATTCCTAATGTTGAAGGATTCAAGACTTGACTTTTCCCGATCCCCGATACTGTGCCACCTGTCCTCCACTAACTCTTACTGTGGTCCCACACAACTTCCCCATCAGGATATCACATTTCGCGACTTCAAGCTGCAAGTTTTCTCTGCTCTTGCAAACCCCGATTCTCTGAACCTCGACTTTTTCAGATCTTCTGACACGTGTCTCGCTGATGGATGGTCTTAGGCTTTTTGGGATATCGCGGATTGCGATATCGCAATACTCGTTGCACAAATTTGGAGCTTTGACTCGCGAATCCCTGATATACGATGTCACGTGTAGATATGACGGTCCTTATGACTCGAGATCGACGGTTCTGCCCCTCCTGAGCTTCGAACCTCTTCCACACTTGCAATGTAACCTCCCTGCACCTCTGTGGGATCCAACGGCCCATGAAACTTCGCGAAATCTCATCAAGGGATCTCGTCCATCCATTCTTCCTTTGCTAATTTTGCAAATTTGAGAAGTGTCTCCCCACGAGACTCACTCTCTCGCTCGCTTATCCTGCGATGCTTCCCTCAGATTTCCAATAGTAGCTTCCCTGCACTTATCCTTCAGTGAATTCGATGGCCTACTCCTCCCGAGTTGTTCCACGATTTCAATCTTCCTGGACACCTCTTGCACGCACTCCTTGCGGCAACCCTTCAACTTCGACTGAGTGTTGAAGTCTCTCGACTCTGCGCACTCCTGCACCAGCAGTCTCTCAACAATTTCCTTAGGTTCGCAACCCTGAAACTTCACTGGCCTGTGCACTCCTTGTACGACACTATACCTACTTTCACCTTCAAGGAAATGAGGACAAAAGAAAACTCTAATTGAACCCTTCTGTCAACGCACTCCTTGCGGACAATTCGACTGCACTCCTTGCAGGAATCCTCTGGCTCAAGTAGAGAAACAATTGAAACTCATTCCTTCACCCTCTCAGACTTCAATTCAACCATGAAATCACATACACAGCATATAAAAGCAAATATATGACAAGAAGCAAACATCCATGAGCATAACATAAATACACAAAGAAACAACACAAATCATGAATTTGAATCAAAGCTTTCTTCTATTAATTCAAAGGTCTGTACATGGGTGTTCTTCATATAGTTCTCTGCCTGCTCTTCTCTTCTTGCTCCTATTCCTCAGCTAATATTACAATCATACAATGAGGGTGTCTATCTCTGGTTTTCCCTCTTTGGAATCTAAAGCTATCAAATCTAAAATTAAATTCCTATCTACCAGCATTAACTAAATTAAATGCCATCTATCTACTAAAGGACGAGAGCTATCCGCTCAAGGTCCATTACAATATACAAGTGCGCCATCTCTTAAATGACTCGTTTAAGATCTACACAACAATTCTAAAACATTTCAAAATTTGTGTTGGCTTGTCCATTTGTCTTCCACTTCCGCACTAGCTCGCTTGATGTGTTGGCGATGCTCCTGCATCATACTCCTCGACTTGAAAATTTTCATGGGCTCCTATGCATGAGATCCTGCACAGTCTGCCCATGCTTTTGTATCTCTTCTTCTCTCTCCCAGCTAGCATCTTCAGCTGGATTTTTTTTCCACTTGACCAGATACTTGAAGTATTATTTCCTCTTGGTCTTCTTATCCACTTGCTTGTCCAGTATGCATTCCATTTGCGGCTTCTCTGCAACTGTCATCTATTTCATCCACTGGATCACTGGTTCTTCAGTTTCATTCTCTGTTTCTCCAACCTTGTATGGTTATAAATCTGCGATATTGAATATCGGAGATATTCCGATGCCATCTGGCAACCCGATCTCATAAGCATTTTCCACGAATTTTCTTAAGACCCTGCATGGCCCGATTTTCTTCATCTTTAACTTATTGTATGTTCCCCTCGGGAACCTTTCTTTCCTTAAATGTGCCAGAACCATATCACCAACTTCAAACTGAAGTTGTTTTTGATGTTGATCTGCTCTGCGTTTATACTCCTAATTTGACTTCAGCAGTCACTCCTTTACCCTGCTGTGAAGTTCTTTCATCGCTTCAGCAAATTCTTTCGCACTACAACCTTAATTAATAATCATCACGTACCCTCTTAAGATAAGATAAACCAAATATTAATAATAATCATCATCAATTATATAAATACACTACAACCTTAACTATCTATATTTATATTCACAATATTATATTTGTATTCAAAATATTATAGTGCTTTTCTATTCTAAGGGTTGTTTTCTAGGGTCAACGTTTAGCTACATCAATTAATGTGTAACTATATCTCCACTTGAGTAATCTACTGATTTGGAGAAATTAAGGAGCTTAAAAAACAAACTACTTTCGGTAATTGAAACTATGCGTTTATATTTACGTTATATGCAGTGAAAAGCAATGATTGAGGGTACAGAAATATTCTTACCCTCAAGTTATAAAAACATATTTCAATGTGTATTCTATGATTAGGTTTATTCATCAACTTTAGTAAATTTGTATTTAATTTAATCTTTTAAATTTTGGAAAATGATTGTTTTTATGCCATGTTTGTATAGAAAAGCTATATAACAAATAACTCAGTATAAGAGATATTCATATAATATAAAACATTAAAATGATRATAATAATAATTATTATATATATAAATATATTTTATAATATTAATATATTATAAAATATTAAATATATGAAATTTTTATGTTTAGATTTTCATTAACTTCAATTAATATATTAGAAAAATTATTTAATAGTTATTGAAATAGTAATTTATTAAAAAATATATTAAATTTTTTAATTTTTTAATATTAATGTATTAAACTAATACAGATCTATATTAATCCTAGATTTTTTAAGTTTTGAGAGGGATCAAATCTCTTGAGGTGAAAATGTTTTTTAAAGCGAGAAAATTAATTAAAGGTTAATGATTTTCGCTTCAAGAGATTTGATCGTTTTGTGCCCTTCATAGATAGATCCATGGTTAAGATGGATATATGCTAGTTTAATACATTAATACTAAAGTATTAAAAAATATTAATATTGTAAAATATATTAATATATTAAAAAATATTAATGTATTTTTTAATGATTATGATGATGATGATTAATGTCCACTAAGACCAAATTGGTCTATCGGACCTTAAGAGGGTAAGTGATTACTTGTGAACTTTTAGAATTTTGTTTATGTGCTGGAAAAGCATTAAGAGAAGCTTTCCAAGATCATCATAGTTTTGTTTAGTTAATAGATAATCATCATTATTTTAAAAATTGATATTTCTCTGCTCAAAGAATCAATTTATGATAAGGTGTTTTATTTTTTTAGGAAAACTTAATTCCATGAAGAATGAGACACTTCCTATAACTACTTTAAATGTTCATAAATGCCATTCAAAGTTTAAAGAAGATTGATCTAAAATTTCTTTGTCTTGGTTAAATCATTGAAATATAATGGAGAATAATTACATGTAATAACTAAAGTTTAAAAACAAAATGGAGTCATATTAAGATTGAAATTTAAAAGAAAAGTTAAAGTATACAAACAAACCATTAACCTTAAATTAGAAGGTCAAGATCTACATTTTTACAAACAAATAAACAAAAATTAAAAATCAAAAAACCAAAACACTTTTTATTATTTATTATTTCGAAGAAGAAAGAAAATAACCTAAAATACATAAGTAAAAAAAACCTCATAAAAGAAAATAACTTTAAATACATAAGTGAAAAACACTTTATAAAATAACTTTAAATACATAAGTGAAAAACACTTTATAAAATATGTTTGACTAATAAAATATATTATGAGAATCATATCCCTTTTAATCTAAAGATATTTAATCTAACTTTTAAAACAATTGTAATAAAATTGAATTTGTCTCTCCATTATTATTAACAACAAAAAACCCTTACAAATATGAAAAGAAAATATAAAATTATAGAGAAGTTGATAATCAAAAGAAAATATGAATTATTACAATTAAATCATTAAATTTCAATTAACATTAAATTAGAAGATCAAAAGTATTTGTACTATTACAAACAAACAAAAAATTCCTAAATTAGAAAATCAAAACATTTTCTTTATTTTTCTCAACAAAAAGGAAAAAAAATATTATAAATACAAAAAACAAATTCAAATGGAGTTTATAATAAAACAAAGATTGGAAAAAATCTAAAATACATAGAAAGTAAAAAGGAATCTATAAAATATGTGAGATTACTAAAATAGAATATGAGAAATGTACAAGCCAGTTTACAAGGAAGAGTGGAAATATTCTTTTTTACATAAGAGTTATATGAAGCAAAGCGAAATGGACATGTTTAACTTTTCTTAAAAAAGGAATGAAAAGTTTAGACATTCTAACTATCCCAAGTAAGAAGAAAGTGAAAATGTTGTTTTCCTGTGCATGGGTGAAATGTCTCAAACCCGAAATCGTTGGTTTGATATTCTATTGCTGAAAGAAGGATACGGGTAGCTGTTACAATATTGTTTCCAATACGTGGTTTAAGGGTACATGATGTTTGATGTTATCAGACGAAAAGGCACGGCTCGACCTAGAATGGGCTATTTCTCGTCTTGCTATGTTATGTCTCAAATCATAAGGGGTTTAAGAATTCTCGATGTATCATAAAGGGGTTTAAGAGTACCAGATGTTTAATTTTTTAAGATCAATGTCCGAAGTGTAAGCGAACCAATAGCTTTCTATTGTTATTGTTATAGCTGACTGAGATTTACCATGTCTTAATTCTTCTGTGCACTTCTTGTTATAGCATACTAAGATTTAAGCTGTTTTAACTCTTATGTGCACTTGACTCGTTAGACAATTAACCTTTAACCTGTCTTCAACCTGTCTTCACTCTTCTCTGCACTTTACACGTCAGACGCGATGGAGCGGACTTTAACTAGGTCAGGGAACTTATTGAGTAGGATTCCCACGGCTTTATGTTTGTTTTTTCAATATCAAAGTTCGAAAGCTAAGAGAACTCCATAGGCTCCTACTATCATATCATACTAAGATTTAGCCTCTCTTCTTAACTATTCTGTGCACCTGACTCTTTAGATGTGAAAGAGATTTAACTGAGTGAGGGGGCCTATTGAGATAGGACTCCCATATCTTTTTTCTTTTGTAGCTTTCTAACTTTGAAAATTCCACTAACTTAGTCTATGATCAGTACCCAAATAATACCAATAGCGCTCATTCCATCGAACATTTCCAAATCACAATCCTAAATGAGGATTTATTCGACACCACAAATAGATTGAAACCAAAAAAAACGCCTACCAAAACATCCCAAATACATGTCTTTGTTGTCAGCAACTCTTCTTGTCCGCGTTTGCCATTTCCCTTTAATCTTTTGCAAGTGAAGAATGAAATTCAGGATCAATATAAAATGACATGTGAATCAAACATGAACACGAGTATTAGATACTAAATTCAATATGAAATCGATTGCAACAAATATGATTATAGTTTTTTATAGTTTTCACATAAACCTGGTAACTCCGCGGTACTTGGACACGCCTCTAGAAAATGCTGTGGCTTTCTGAACAAAGAAATGACAGAAACAAAAAACAAAGGAGTTCTAACCCGTCTGTACATCGAAATTATCCAATGTAAACTTTAAAATGTTAATGGAGTAGAGATGTTGCTACCTCCTTAGCATTCCCACAACTTGTTCCTTGCTTTGGTTTTGCATCTCTATAATATCGTTTTCATAATTGATACGCTGCATTGAAAATACTTGTTAATCGCTATTGCAATAGCCCTTATTCTATCCTATTCTAAAATCAAAATATCTCATTGGAAAATGACAAATGACATGGAAGAACTCATACTGGGAAATTTGTTTTGGCTGATGAACCCGAAAACATAAGCGCTGCAATATCAAAACATCTCGCTGCCTTTTCGGCCGAATTGTATCCCACTAATGCGGTAAATGCAATTATATAATTTCATTGGCATAAAATGAGAATAAAAGAAGAAGAAAAATTTGATTAATATCCATATGCATAAGCAACGGAGATTGATTTTTCGATATTTAACCGATAGTCAAAAAGAAAATAATACTCACCCAAATAGCCTGTAATATTGGGCAGGTTATGGTAAAACCGAAGTACATGTGACACAGAATGCGCAAATTGAGAAGTATTCAAAAACTTCAAAACATCACTTTGAAAAAAAAAAAAAAACGATATATCTAAAATGAAACGCTAAAAGTGAGTCAAAATATCCATTTAGAAAGATTTGACCGTTGGGCTTGGCACCCGCCCTTCTAAAGGTAAATTTAATAAAATATTTCGGAGGAACCTTGTTTACCGTTGCGCTTGGCACCCGCCTTTCTAAAGGTACCGTCCCATACATGGGCTTCGTACCTGCCTGTCCATCTATGTCTGCAACCAAAAACCATTAGAAGCACCTAAAACATGAACATCACTTAAAGCTAGAATGTAAAGAAACAAAACGGTCAGAAATAAATGACTTTGTAACCGCGCGAAACGCAAAAGTGGTACTACCCTCCTCTTGAGTGAGATTTGAACCCTCCTCTTGACTGACAATTAAAGGTCCTGAACAATCGGCAATCGGCTTCCTACTGTTCACAGAATCCATTTCCACAGAAAATGGAACTGGATAACTTGAGGGTACTGTTTCCGACTACAATCTAGGGTTTGATGCGTCTCAAAAACCCAGTAGGTTGACTGCGCAAAAAGATATCCAAACACCCGATGTAACAGAGCACAATTTATCTCAGAAATTAATTTAGGAAACAAAAACACTTTTCTTTGATATCAGCCAAAGAAAAACTTCACCACAAAACGTCACCCGCAGATACAGGCGTCAAAAAATTATTTCACCAAGAGATACGCACGACTCTTGGCATCGTGAGAAATGATATTATATAGGCGAAGTCAATGAACGAGCGGAGACAATCCATTGGAGGAGCCTTGGAGGTTGCTTCGGTTTTAGGGGAGTATGGGAGAGCGTGTTGCAACATTTGGCCTCGTAGAATTGAACTTTGTATGCCCACTACTACGGTTGGGTGGACCCGTTCTTAATGAAACTTGGGCTTTAAGACTCGATCAGCTTGTTTAGTTTTCCAAACTTTTTAGGTGTAATGAAACAGAAGTGGGTGGAGTTAAAGAGGGGCGACTCCAAATGCGCCTATATCCCCTTACTTTAATTGCAAGATCGGGTGTAGTTGGCCAATTTATGTAACAGAATTTTATAATTATAATTATTTTATATTTTGAAATAATGAAAGGAATATTCTGTATGTTTATGTTATGCATTTGTAATGATATTATATTAGTTATAAATAAGTTAAAATTAAAAATCATATTACTATTTAATAAATATGTGGGTTTAATGGTTAAGAACATGTGTTTCCTCTTAAGAGGTCACAAGTTCAAATCCAGAGGGGGTAGGGTATGTATACTTCCGTAGACTTTACCACTCAAATCTTCCCCTTGTCCCATAAACAAGGGGGTCTCATATAACAATTTGGTGTCTCTCTTGAATCTGACCTTAAAAATAGATTATTATTATTATTATTATTATTATTAGATGTAAATAATTTTTAATTTTAATCTAAAAAAAAAAAAAATTCATATATCAATTTGAATTTATCTATAAAAATAATGAAATGAAATACTAAAGACCTTTTGGTGTTTATAGAATGTATTTTTTACCACACTTCACATTATTAGTCCCTAGATAAAGGTAGTGAGGAATATTGCAATGGTTATTCCCTTTTTTCAATAGTCTTGTATGCAAATCAATATAATTTTCATTTTTAATTTAGGGATTTCACAAACATAAGTAATTTTTAAATAACATTTTATTCTTTAACCTATGTTTTAACAATCTTGTACTTTGAGGTCTTTTTTGGTCGTATAACGAATTCATTTTCATTAGTTAACTTTTTTTTGTTTTTCATGTTATAGTCACGTCTCTATTGGTGGTGTCTAGTAATGGAAATTGCCACGTTGGCCAAGTGTCATAGCTCTGTACTATGAAAAAGGAAACACCATCGCCAATGCTCTAAGAAATGTTACTTCCCAAATTGTACTTAATGATAAAATCCCTAATCCACAAGGCACAACCCAAGAGAGAACTACTAGGATGGTCACCACAATGAGCTAAGAAATCTATCATATTCACTTTAGGCTAACATTCCTTTGTCTTAGGGGGGTATCCCTAGTAGAATTACTAATGCTAATCAATGAGGCACAAGGTGAAGTGAGAGTAGTTTTAGTAAAACAATTTTTTTGGTATTTTAAAGGATGTAAAAGAGTTGATGGAAGGAAGTAGAGATCAGTCGCAAATATAACAAGAGAAATTGAGTCAATATCAGTCAAAGGGGACTTATGGGGTCAAGAAGAAACAATATATTTGGAATTCATATTTTTCATCAAAGGATTGAAAATAAGAGACTAGAACCCAAGGGAAGGAATAATATCTTATCTAATCAACAATGACGACCAAGGCCCTACAAGAAGGGGCCTTCAATGGAGCAACATTTTTCTTTCATTATCAGCCAATACACATACCTTTCTAAATTGGAAACTATCTTCCCAACACCAAAATGTCTTACAACCTTGGAGGTTTGAGCCTCTCTCATAAGCTCCAAGCATTCACATTTAAAGACATGGAGCTTGTCAACATTGTAGAGTAAACCATTATGTAAATGATAGTCATCCTTAACATCACCTTCTTATATATGAGTTTTGCCATGTATCTTTTTAAACTCCTCCTTGAAGTCCTCATATTTTGTGTATCCCTTTTTATATGCATCATGATTAAAAGAATCCATGTGCAACAAAGTTCACAATGTTGTAATATTGGATGTGGGTGGCATGGAAAGAATGTCTGTGAACTTGTGTATTTTTCTCGTATTATACTATATGACTAGATGAAATTGTTTTAAAAATCCCATTCACATGTAATTCATGGTTTGTTGTAGCTCAATTTGAACCTGCAAATACTGTACGAGTTGGTGATCTTTATGGATGATGGTCTCCTTTCCTATTAGATAGTGTTTCCACTTCTTGATAGCTTGAACTAGGGAATAGAGTTCTTTGTCATAGTTAGGGTAGTTGAGAACTACCCTGTGAAATATTTCAAAATGATAGAATACATGACTTCCTCCTTGCATTAAAATGGCTCCCATGGAATACCCACTTGGATCTGTCTCCACTTCGAAAGTCTTTTGCAAGTTTCATAGTCTGAGAACTAGTGTTTGAATGATGTCTCATTTCATTTCACTGAAATTATTTTGTTGATTCTTCCACCACTATAAACTCTTAAAACTCGTTTTTATGGCATGGAGTAGTATAGAAACTACTAAGAATGAATCTACGAACTTTCACAAGTACTATGACCCCCCCAATAAAATCCTAGATTGAGTGAAAGTCATAGGAACTAGCCATTTCATCATGGCCTCCATATTTGTGAGATATATATTGAGTTCCCCTCCATTGATTATTTACCTTAAATAAACCAATGGTTACTGATAAAACTCACATTTATTGAAGTTAGCCATCAACTAGTTATTTTTCAAGGTTTCCAACACTTTCGTAAGAATCGAGATGTGGTCTTCACAAATAGAGTTATAAAAAACTATATCATCCAAATATACTATGAAAAAAGAATATAAATATGGGTGTAAAATATCATTCATTAGTCTCATAAACATAGTTGGTGCATCACATAAGACAAATGGCATGACCAACCATTCACATAGACCTTTCCCTCTCTTGAAGGAAGTCTTCCAAGTGTCTTCTTCGTTGATGCACACCTAGTGGTATCCCCATTTGAGATCCAACTTGGTGAAATATTTTGTGTGTTGCAATTGATCTAATATATCAAAGCTCTTGAACAAAGGGTATGTATTTTTTAGTGTAATATTGACAAGGTGAGGATATTGATTGAATAACACCCTTCTTCAACATTTGTTGCAAGTTATTCTTCACTTCATTTAATTCCAAGATGGATTGTCTAAACAACCCAATATTCATTCAACAATGGACAATCTGGGAATAACTAAATTTCATGCTCCATTTACCTCTTCGGTGGTATCCTTTTAGTATCCTAGAAAACTCTTATGAAATATTGTAACAACTAATACAATTGATATTTATTATCTCTAGTACGCCCCTCTAGAGATTCCTTTATTCTTAGTGACAGACCCTTGGACTTATTGTTAGTTAAGAAAAGTAAATGATATTTATGACTAGAACTAATCTATTTCTTGGCTTGGTCTACACTTACGAGTGAGATGTGTGAATTTTATTTACATGAAGATCTCATTCCTCATATACTTGTAGGGGCTTCCAAAAAGTACTATAGATAATTCAATGGGTACTATTTCCAATCTCACTTCATCAATAACTGATCTAGATTTATGTAGAAACATAATGAAATACAGAAATACACATAAACACAGAGATGCAGCGGAAATAAGACTTCATTGCATTAATAACAAATGATTGAAATATGCTTACAGATAGAATGGAAATAAACTAGCTAGGGCGCTGGTAGCTTATCTCTGAGAAGAGATGTGGCCGCTACTCGCATCCATGAGAATATGATTACAATGAGGCTTTGAAGGACCTTTTACAATAAATGGGAATGCCAAAAGTCCTAGACATCCAAAAACCTAACCCTGGGAGATGAAGCACCGAAAGTCATGTGGGCCCTGTTTGGGTAAGTTGGTGTATCAACTTCCCAGGGTCGTAACTTTTGCATACGATCTTCGTTTTAGGCGTATGATAGCTCGTTGGAAAGATCTATCCGAGGCCTACAACGCTTGAGACAAAATAGCATTGTTAGATTCAATTTTTTAAGAGCAACATACACAAAAAAACATTGTTTAGGGCCTCAAAATGGCCCCAAAAGTTCAGGTCCCGAAAAAACTGCTAAAAATAGTAAACTGTGTGAAAACTGAAAAATTGAAAGAAGCAATGGTGGGGGTCCAAGTGGAATAGGTGGGTGGCGACCAATATCCACATGGATCATTCCTCCCCACTTAGGAAGCAATGGTCCCCATTGCATTGAGTTCCTCCATGAGATGAGGAAACGTCTGCTGAACTTGGTCCCTGGTGAGCCATTTGCCTTGGTGAAGGAGTTGGCCTGCTTTGACAACTCGATATAGCGGTATCCTTTGTTTTCGGGTGTGCTTGATCTGTGTATCCATGATCTGATCAGTTATGGCTTGTTCCATGTAGTCTAGATTTAACTTTGTTGGTGTGAGTTGTTCTGCCATGTCAGATGTGTCTAGTAAAGGTGGAAAGTAGGGACAAAGGCGGTCCACATTGAACACTGGGTGCAGACCAAGGAATGGTGGAATGCTGAGCTCAAAGGCATTTTCCCCTATAGCCGTGGTGAGGGTGAACGACCCATATCGAAGCGGACGAAGCTTGCGGTGGGGTCCAGCGAGGCGCTCCTTTTGCAAATGCAGCCACACTTTGTCGCCCACTTGGAAGTTGTGTGGCACCTGATGTTGATCATGTCGTTGCTTGTACTTAGCATTGGCTCTGTCCAAGATGTCATGAAACTGTTGGCGGATGTGTTTAATGTGCTCAATGAAGTTGTTTGCCTTATCCGCCTCAGACTAGACATGAGATGAATCTTATTGAGTAGCGACAAATGGCATGGCTATGTCAATGGGACATAGTGGCTAGAATCCCAAGCCCACTTGAAAGGGGTTGTGGCTAGTTGAGCTATGGAGAGCTCGGTTGTAGTTGTTTTGTACATAGGGGAGGCTCTCATCCCATGTGCATGGATGCTTTGAATTGTACATGCCTAGAATGTGTACGATCATCCGGTTGATGACCTCTATCTTGCCATCAGTTTGCGGATGGAAAGCTGTGGACTTGGTGAGCTTGGTGTCCAACATCAACCAGAGGCTGGACCAAAATGTACCGAGGAACCTACTGTCCCGATCTAACTTGATAGACTGTGGGATCCCAAAGTGTACCCACACTCGTTCAAAGAAGATTTTAGCAGTGGCTTCTGCTGTGATATTCTTCTTGCAGGCCATCATAATGGACCTCTTCGAGAATCGATCGACGACCACAGAAATACAGTCATTGCCATGCTTAGTAGAAAGAAGACCTGACATGTAATCCATAGAGATGGATTCACAAGGTCGACTGGGGGTAAGAAGCGGAGTATAGAGGCCTTGCTTCTTGATGGTCGGTTTGGCAATGGAGCAAGCAGTGCAGGACTTGATGTACTTCCCAACATCTTGTCAAAGGTTCGGCCAATAGAAATACTTTTGCAGTATTGCCACAGTTTTCTCGACCCCGAAATGACCAGTGACTCGACTGTAGTGCGCCTCCCAAATCATCTTGGCATGCTCTCTTGAAGGAACACAAAGGTGTCCCAAGTGACAAAGAAGGGCATCCTGGAGGTGAAAATTGGGAACTTACTTACCCTCCAAGAGTGTATTGTATGTGTGGCTGACCTATGGATCACTTGTGTAGAGAAGCGGCCAATCAGAAGTCTCATGCCCACAAGAGTTGAGCATAGTGGTTAGCGCTACGATGGGTGGTCGACTGAGGAAGTTTGCAACAATATTGGTGCTGCCTTTTTTGTACTTAATGTTCAAATGAAACTGTTGCAGGTATGTGGACCAATTCTGATGGTGATGGTTCTGCAACTTACCTTGT
>JASDQU010736046.1:198534-281167 GCA_032191745.1 Picea mariana
GGCCAATCCCGAATGACTTGGATCTTTGTTGGATCCACATGCACCCCCCTCTCATCAATAATGTATCCTAGATACTGAACCCGGGTTATGCCAAAAGTGCATTTCTCCAAATTGGCACACAACTTGTGTTGCCACAATGTTTGGAGGACTTGTCGGATATGGTGGAGGTGATCTTCCCAACTCTGGCTAAAGATCATAATGTCATCCAAGTACACCACTAAAAATGAGTTTGTGAATGGCCACAGGATGTCGTCCATTAGCCTCATGAAGGTTGCAGGGGCATTCGTCAACCCGAAAGGCATGACCAACCATTCGAAAAGGCCCTCCTTGGATTTGAATGCAGTCTTCCACACATCAGAGGGTTCGATTGGTACCTGGTGATACCCAGACTTCAAGTCAATCTTGCTGAAATATTTTGCCCCCTTGAGTTGGTCCAGAAGGTCATCAATCCATGGGATTGGGTACCTATTCCGAACAGTGATCTTGTTCAGTGCCCGATAGTCAATGCAGAGTCTCCAAGTCCCATCCTTCTTCTACACCAATACAATCGGGCTCCGACAGGGTGATGAACTCGGCCGGATGTGACCTTTCTGCAACAACTCCTGAATTTGCTTGTTTATTTCTTCATTCTCTAGGATAGAGCGTCAGTAGATGGGTCCATTGGGTAGTGGTGCACCTGGGGTCAGATCGATGGGGTGCTTGACCTGGCAGTGTAGAGGCACCCCTGCGGGGGAGGTGAAGATGTCCTCCTACTCCTCCATGACCTTATCCATCTGTTGTTTTCGTGCAGTGGGGCCTTCTCTGGAGGTCATGGCCACAGTCTTCCGCTTTCCCTGAGGGCGGATCATTAGGAAAACAAATTTCCTGGTTTTGGAAATGATCTTACTGCATTGTTTTGCAATAACCAAAGATATGGTGGTAGGCGGTGCTATCTCCGGTATCCTGTACAACTTATTGCCCAAAGTTATAATAACAACACGAGTCCTGGACTCATACACAGCATGTCGCTTCCACAAGTACGGTTGGCCTAATAATACATCAGAAACATCAAGAGGAGTAATTTCACATAATACCTCATCCGTGAAGGGCTTGATGTTGTAGGGAAGGCGACATTGTCGGATGACGCGGAGGTCCCCTCCTTGCTGCAACCACCCAATGGTGTATGGTTGTGGGTGTGATGTGGTCGGCAAGCCCAACTGCTTCACGACCTCTACCGAGATGAGGTTCTTCTGGCTCCCGTTGTCGACAACGAACTGCAACGGGGAACCCTTTACCCACATCTTGGAATGGAAGATACGCTCTGCCTCCTCTGGATCTTTTGGTTCCTACTTCTGGATCTTCGTGTTGTCAATGGTGGCGTTGGGCTCCGCATCAATAATCTGCTTCCCCTGTCATTCCCCTTGTCAGGTTCTGATTCAGAGTCAGAGCATGCATCCAATTCATAAGCCTTCAACTCGGCTACCAGTGACTGGTTGGCCTGACACTCACTTGTTTTGTGAGTGGAGCTCTTATGGAACTCACACGACTTCCCCGTGTCCTTTTTTGGTTTCGTGGTGTTGTTCTTTGCTTGTGGATTTGGCAGGTAGTCCTGGGCTGCCCCGCTTTGGCTTGGTCCTTTGTTTTGCGGTTTGGGAGTACCTTTCCCATGCTTCTGATTTGTAGACCCAAAGTCTTGCTTCTTCTGTTTGAACTTCTGGTCAATCTTGGCAGCATATCGGTATGCCACACCAAGTGAGGAGATGTAGAGGAAATCCATTTCCTTCTGAATGTATCTGTGCAGACAACTGCTGTACTTTAACATCAAATGTTTCTCTGAATCTTTGATACCCAACTTTGTGCATAGGGTATGAAACAAATTCGTCATCTCATGCACATCTTGGTCCCTTTGTTGTCGCAACGTAGTTCATTGTATGTATTTGTCCTCATAGCTCCCCATGAGATAATATTGTTCCTTGATGGCGTCTCAGAAAGAATTCCAAGTGGGTGCGGCCAAGAACAAAGAGGGTTCTTCCTTGCCCTCTTGCTCCGAGTAGGTTTCCCACCAGTCCTTGACATGGGGGCATCTTTGAGGAGTGCGAAAATAATCTTTTCTCGGTCGGAAAAGTCATGAACTGAGAAATATCCTTCTAATAGATTCAACCATCTATCTATGGCATCTGCATCTATTTGGCCATCAAATATGGGAATGTCAAAGTTTACATGTACCTTAAAAGGAGTGGCACCTCCAGAGTGGCTTCTGGATGTCGATGCAGCGCCAGTCGGAATCCGTTGAAGAATCTGGGCAAAGTTTTCCATCATCGCGTTCCTTTATTTCTCAAGGGCCTCCTCAAGCAACATTTTGATAGGATCTCCTACTCCCTCATCTTTCTTTTCTTCCCCCATGGGCGGTCATCGAGGTTTGTGAGGCTGATCTTGCAAAGGTTCAACCAAATCGAGCCCCAACTCCTTATACCCCGATCTCGTTGGGGACATGCAAAGAAGGAACGAGAATGAGCAGACCGCTCTGATACCACTGATCCAGATTTATGTAGGAGCACAATGAAATATAGAAATACACATAAACACATGGATGCAGCGGAAATAAAACTTAATTTCATTAATAACAAATGACTGAAATATGCTTACAGACAGAATGGAAATAAACTAGCTAGGGCGTTGGTAGCTTATCTCTTAGAAGAGATGTGGCCGCTACTCGCATCCATGAGAAGATGATTACAATGAGGCTCTGAAGGCCCTTTTAAAATAAACAGGAATGCCAAAATTCCTAGACATCCAAAAACCTAACCTTGGGAGATGAAGCGCCAAAAGTCATGTGGGCCCCGTTTGGGTAAGTTGGTGCATCATTTTCTCGGGGTCGTAACTTTTGCATACGATCTCCATTTTAGGCATATGATAGCTCGTTGGAAAGATCTATCCGAGGCCTACAAGGCTTGAGAAAAAATATCATAGGTAGAAATAAATTTACGAGATAAACGTACACAAAAAAAATCATTTAAGGCCTCAAAATGGCCCCGGAAGTTCAGGACCCGAAAAAACTACTAAAAATAGTAAACTGTGCGAAAACTGAAAAATTGAAAGAAGCAATGGTGGGGGTCCAAGTGGAATAGGTGGGTGGCCACCAATATCCACCTGGATTAATAACATTAACACATACAACATATTTAATCTTATTGTATTTTGTTAGCTTGATCACTACATAAGTTTTTACCCATCCCAATGGATCTGCGATAGGTTGATCATAAAAATCCAATCCAATATTACTATCCAGGTCCACTCCTATGAGATTATTCTATGAACCATATTTGAAAATGGAATTTGGTGTAATGCAAATTTCATTATAAAAAAAATTGTAAGAGAAAACTAAAGTTTGTTAAACAATAGTTTCACTATTTATACACATAACTGTTTCAGTCCATTGGATTATCCATCCTAAAGTTTGAAGGATATTTAAACACAACCAACCTCCTAATGTTAAATTTCATTATAGCGTTGTTACTATATTAGATTCATACATTTAAATACATCGATGACTCAAAACCTATGACTGTCAAATTCCATAGGATGAGCCTTAGGGTTACATCAAACCATGATATCCATAATATAATAGGTAATAAGCTATGTTATAAAACATATAAGTGATGTAATTCATGTCAACAATATTAAAACCTTAAACGAACACAGGGTTGAACTGGGAGACATAACTATCCAAGCTATAATCTATGCGCTAAGGTTTATAACACCCATAACAACACAATACCTTAGCATAGTGTAATGAACTATATATAAAGAAAGAAAAATGGTGTACATACAACAATAACCATCGTAACCCTACACATAAGTTAACACGATTTTCCTTGATCTAAGGCTAAACATCTACACCCAACATTTAAGTGTTTCGTAAATTGTGTTTGAGGTGGATGAAAGTGTGAGGTCTGAACCTTGGCCATTCTATCCTGTAGACATTTACATTATGTCTAACTCAGTAATGGAGACAGGTCATGCCAAATACCCTCCATAACTGACACTATAGGGAACTGACAAATGTGGGTTCACCACTTTAGTCGATTTCACATGGCCAGGGTGTGAGGTCTACCAATCGCTCTTACTTCACTGGAGAGGGGCTCAAAGTATCATTCTTTATTTGTAGTTGCCTATTTGTCCTTGTAAAACATTTTTCCTCCGAACTATATGGGATCGACGATTTTGGTAATGCTCGGCTCTCGTGAGGGATGGAGGTAAACGACAAATTACATGTTTCTCCACACACATGGGTGAGTAACCTTTCTATTTCTTATGTTCTTTGTGAAATGTAATTTTACATAATTTCCTTCTCTGTATGTGTTGTGTATAATTTGTGTAATGTATTTTTACATAATTTCCTTCTCTGTCTGTGCAATGTATACTCTTTGTAATGCATTCTGCATCTAGTGCAATGTCATATTTGTGAGGTTCTATCTCACATACCTTACATTTTTTTTTTTGAGGATTGATATCGCATGATAGTTGTACCTCCATAGTTGTAGTTCCATAGTGTTCACGATTTCATTTGTAAGTCATGTAAAATTCCTTAAATTTCTCACTCGAGTTTGAGGGGTTACTGAGTTTATTCTTTGATGGATATCAGTATTCAAGGCCGTATTATTTTAGGTTCCTTCCCAATGAGACTGTGGTCATAAACACTATTACTATAAGTTAAACCCTATGACATTTTTTTTTTTTTGGTTTTAAAACTAAACAAGGGTTGTTACACCCGCGACCCTTGTCGGGAGGGTATTGTAAAAGAAAATAATATCCATCCCAGAGGACTATACAGGCATACCCTGTTGAAATTCATGATCGAAAGATTATAGTGTTATTATTACATTCTAGGATTCATCCAAATCCTTTGAAATTTACTATGTTGGTTGACTTTGTTACAAACTTGATGGTTGTTGAAACTCTAGGTAAAATTATGATTACACTTTGTACATGCATGACAACATTAAAAGGCCCTTATTCTCTTTTTTTTTTTTTTTTCAAAATATCAACATCACTTCTTTGTATTCTCTGGTTATAAAAATTTTCTGCCAAGAAGAATCGTGCTCTCTCCCATTGCCACCTCGACATCGATCTTTAGTTGATCAATCGTCTGATACAGTTACAAATAAATCATTTACGTAAATTTAAGGCTTTCTTATTTTTGTCAACCCTGTACTAACAAAAGGAAAGGTATCCTTATTTATTACAAGTTATACCCTAAGCTTTTATTCATTAGCCACATCATCTATTAAATATCTGAGGCAGGATAATCATAGGGTTTGAACATGTTTTTGTTCTTTTAAAATTTAACCTATGAATTAGGTTCTTACTGTAATTTTTATGAACTCATTTTTCATTCTTTGCACTTCTATAAATGCTACTTGATTTAACGTTTCTCGCTATGATTATTACCATATAGAAAATATGACTAGATCACATCATGTGCATCCCTGTCATTACTTCTTAATTAATACTTTCTTTGTTGCAAGCATTATCCTTGTGAGAATTCCATTTGTGTATTATGGAACAAAATAATAGTTTTGTTTTAAATGTTAGTTTATCCATGGTAATTTTTTTCTATTCTTTATCCCTTTGCAAAGGGTTTGGTAATTTTGTCAAGGTCATATTTATTAGTTAATTGGTATTAATTTTTTTTGTTTATTAACTCCACCCCTCTATTAAATTGTTTATTGGGTCGATCTTCCTCTTTGATTACAATTTGTATTTTGGGGTGATTTTTCTCTATACTTCATTAAAAGAACATGATCGAGGATAAATAAAAAAAAAAATGCGGAGATAAAACAAAAAAGATACAAAATACAATAGAGACACAGATATACGTCGTTCACCCAGTGTGGGCTATGCCACCAAATAAATTGCTAGGTCCTTCCTGTATTATTATCGAACAACTGAAGGGATAGAACCTATAGCACACTCGTTGTAACTTCCTCTTCTTTCTCTCACAGTATCCTCACTCATAATACAATATTCACAATGATACATATCTGCAATACATTTCCATCATAAAAAAGGGTTTCCTTCTAGGGAAAAAAACCCTAACATAAATTCCACCATCAGATTTGTGACCTTATAATGAACAGTCCATATTTACTATGAAATTATAATATACATTTACAAGGAAAATTTTCCTTCGATGGCTTCTCCCCTGAACCTCAGTCAGGGGACCGCTTTCCCCCAGAGCCTGAAAGGGGGGTAACCCTTGCACTCCCCCGCGTCTAAAGAATAAAGATATGGATGAAGAAGTTAGTAAAAATTCTACAAAAGATTCAAGCAAAGAAAAAAAAAAGAAAATAATTCTTCTATTGATACGTTGTAACACCACCAAATCACACAAAAAAAAACTTGCTACTATTATTTCTCAATGACAAGAGATAGATTTAAAATGACTAAACTCTTGTTAAAATTATCATTTGTATATTATGAAATCATACTACTCATTAATTTCCCCTTTTAAATTCTCTTTTGTGACAAGTGGTAAAGCCAAAATCTGCATGTTTAATCATCGTTCTCATTCTATCATTCTATCATTCTCATTCTTAATAAATTCCTTCTCCCGAGATCACATGTCCTAAGCACTACAACTTAATATGATAAAAGTCAAATTTACTATATTTTGCATACAATTGATGCTCCCTTAACATTTGTATAACTAACCTTATATGATCTTCGTTCTCTTCCCTCGCATATGAATATATCAAGCAATCATGTATAAAACCTATACAAAATAATATTTTCTTAACATGTTTATTAGGAACATAAATGTCGCACGAGCATTTTCTAATCCAAAGGTTAGCACTACAGATTCATAGTGTCCATACCTAGTTCAAAAAGACATTTTATGAATGTTTTCATCTTTAATAATGATTTGATAATAACCTAACCTTAAATATATCTTAGAAAATATTTTATCTTCTCCAACCTAATCAAATAGGTCATCAATATGGGGTAAAGGGTACTTATTTTTTAATGTCATTTTATTTAGTTGTTTGTAATCAATACACAACCTAAAATTTCCATCCTTCTTTTTCACAAACAAAGTCGGTGCTCCCCATGGAGACACACTTGGGATAATGTAATTTTTATCCAACATGTCTTGAAGTTTCATTCTTGATTCGGTCAATTCAAGAATACTCATTCTATAAGGCGCTTTAGACACTAACACAGACCTAGTTACTGTACCTATTGTAAAATCTATGTCCCTTCTAGGAGGTTCTCTTGTAATTTCTTCTAGGAATACATCTTGAAACTTAGACAATATAATATGGTCAGTCAACATATTGTAAACCAACCTTCCTTGATTCCAATTTATATGAGAAACACATATTTCATAACCCTTCATTGCATTTTGTTTCAACTGTAAAATATAAATCTGTCTTACCAACACACCACAAGGTATTCCCTTAATGGTTTTATTTTTCCCAAGTTCTTATAAAAAATCAAAAGATTTATTTTGACATTTCACAACAGTTGCATGATTTTCAAGCCAATCCATGACTATGAGTAAATAATGGGATCCTGAAGGTAATATATTCAATTCCACACTAGTTTTCATTCTATACATACTTTTTATGCATTCCTTGACCATGTCAACTACATTTCGCTTTGTACTAGTAGCTAGTTGTACTAGCCAATACTTACTATGTTTTATGTTTTTCAATTTATATTGTTCAACTATAGTAGGGGAAACAAATCTTAAGCTTGCACCAGGGTCAATTAAAATAGATACATATTTTTGATTGATTATACCTTCAATTTGTACCATGGTAGATTGATGATCAACTTATTGGTTCTCCAAGGATGCATTAATCTTGTGATTACACCGTTCCATTTCATTAATTGTTACTACTTCTTGAGTAATATGTACTGTCAAGTTCATGTTCTTATTTAGAGGGAAATCCTTGTATAGATTAGGTTCTTTGCAACCCCAAACCTGTAATGGTGGTCTGATTTATTTATTCACTGTCCATATTCTCCCATAGTATATTCCAAAATGTATCGATAAATATGGTATCCTTTTCTAAGATGATTATCCTTGGTATCCTGAAGTGCACCTATACTTGTTCAAAGAACATGTTTCCTGATTATTTTCCTTTAACARTATTTTTACAAGGCTTGAGAATGCATATCTTGTTGAACATGTAAAGTACTTCAAATATATAGTCATGTCCCTTCCAGGTTGCTGGTAAACCTCCCACGAAATCCATGGAAATAATTTCCTAGGGTCAAGTCAGTATAGGAAAGGGATGGTATAGACCTTTCTTCCTCTTACTAGGATTTTTGGTACAAAAACGTATACATCCTCTAATATATTGTGCTACATATTCTTTCATTCTCATCCAATAAAAATACCTTTCTAAATTGAAAACTATATTCCCAACACCAAAATGTCCTACAACCTTGGAGGTTTGAGCCTCTCTCATAAGCGCCAATCATTCACATTTACAGACATGCATCTTGTGAGAATTGTAGAGTAAACTATTACCTTGGAGGTTTGAGCCTCTCTCATAAGCTCTAATCCTTACCAACACCTTCGTATATATGATTTTGGCCATGTAGTTACTGAAACACCTCCTTGAAGTCCTCATATTTTGTGTATACATGTTTATATGCATCATGGGTAAAATAATCCATGTGAAACATAGTTACCAATGTTGTAATACAGGCTGTGGGTTGTGTGGAAAGAATGTCTGGGAACTTGTGTATTTTTCCTGTATTATACTATATGACTAGATGAAAATGTTGTAAAAGCCCCATCCACATGTAATTCCTAGTTTGTTGTATCTCATATTGGGCCTACAAATATTGTAGCAGTTGGTGATCTATTTGGATGATGGTCTTGTTTCTCATTAGATGGTGTTTCCTCTTCTTGATAGCTTGAACTAGGGAATAGAGTTGTTTGTCATAGTTAGGGTAGTTGAGAACTACCCTATGAAATATTTCAAAATGATAGAATACATGACTTCCTCCTTGCATTAAAATGTCTCCCATGGAATACCCACTTGGATCTGTCTCCACTTCAAAAAGATTTTGCATGTTTCATAGTGTGATAACTAGTGTTTGAATGATGTCTCTTTTCATTTCACTGAAATGATTTTGTTGATTCTTACACCACTAGAAACGCTTACCACTCATTGTTATGGCATGGAGTAGTATAGAAACTACTAAAAATGAAGCTATGAACATTCACAAGTACTATGACCCCCCAAAAAATATCCTATCTTCATTAAAAGTCATAGGAACTAGCCATTTCATCATGGCATCCATATTTGTGAGATATATATTGATTTCCCCTCCACTGATTACTTACCTCAAATAAGCCAATGATTACTGATAAAACTCACATTTCTTGAGGTTAGCCATCAACTAGTTATTTTTCAAGGTTTCCAACCCTTGCATAATATTTGAGATGTTCTCTTCACAGATAGAGTTATAAAAAAATATAGCATCCAAATATACTATTAAAAAAAGAATCTAAATATGGGTGTAATATATCATTCATTAGTCGCATCGACATAGTTAGTGCATCACATAAGCCAAATGGAATGACCAACCATTCACATAGACCTTTCCCTCTCTTGAAGGAAGTCTTCCAAGTGTCTTCTTCCTTCATGTGCACCTGGTGATATCCCAATTTGAGATCCAACTTGGTGAAATATTTTGTGTGTTGCAATTGATCTAATATATCAAAGTTCTTGAGAAACGGGTATATATTTTTGGGTGTAATATTGACAAGGTGAGGCTCTTGGTTGAATAACACCCTTATTCATCATTTGTTTCAAGTTATTCTTCACTTCATTTAATTCCAAGATGGATTGTCTATACAGCCCAATATTCAACAATGGACAATCTGGGAATAATTGAATTTCATGCTCCAATTCCCTCTTGGGTGGTATCCTTTTAGGATCCTACAAAACTCTTATGTATGATTTTAGCAAATCTAATCCAACTGATATTTCTTATCTATGGTACATAGCTCTAGGGATTCCTTTATTCTTAGCGACTCACCCTTGGACTTATTTTTGCCTAAGAAAAGCAAACCATATTTATGACTAGAACTAATCGATTTCTTGGCTTGGTTTGCACTTACTAGTGAGATGTGTGAATTTTATTTACATGAAGATTTAATTCCTCATATACTTGTAGGGGATTCCAATAAGTAATCCATATAAATAAATGCGTACTATTTCCAATTCCACTTCATCAATAACATCAACACTTACAACATATTTCATCTTAGCGTATTTTGTTAGATTGATCACTGGATACTTTTTTTCCCATCCTAATGGATCTGGGACAGGATGATCATAAAAATCCAATCCAATATTACTACTCAGGTCCGCTGCTATGAGGTTATTATATGAACCATATTTGAAAATGAAATCTATAGTGTAACCCAAATTTCATTAAAAAAAATTGTAGGGAAAAACTAAAGTCTATTAAACTACAGTTTCACTCCATTGGATTATCCATCCTAAATTTTGAAGGATATTTAAACCAAACCTATCTCCTACTGCTACATTTCATCATATCATTGCTATTATATTAGATTCAACTTAAAGTCTAGGACTGTCAAAGTCCATAGCATGAGCCTTAGGGTTACATCAAACCATGCTATCTATAATATAATAGGTAATAAGATATGTTATAAAACATGTAAGTGATATAATTCATGTCAACAATACTAAAACCCTAAACGGACATAGGGATGAACTAGGAGACATAACTATCCAAGTTATAATCTACGTGCTACGATTTATAACATCCATAACAACTTAATATATTAGCATAGTGTAATGAAAATTATGTAAACAAGGAAAAACAATGTACATACAAAAATAAAAAGTTGTAACCATACACATAATCTAACATGATTTTCCTCGATCTAAGGCTAAACATATACAACCATCATTTAAGTGGTTCGTTAATCGTCTTTGAGGTGGATGACATTGTTAGGTCTGAACCCAAGCCTTTCTATCATGTAGACATTTATGTTATAGACGACTCATTAATGGAGATAGGTCTTGCCCAATACCCTCGAGAACTGAAACTACAGGGAACCCTCGAATGTGGGCTCACCACTTCAGTCAATTTCACATGGCCAGGGTGTGGGGTGTACCAATCACTCTTACTTCGCTAGTGAGGGGCTTGAGGTATCATTCATTCTTCGTAGTTTCCTATTTGACCTCGTAAAACATTTTTACTCTGAACTATATGGGACTGAATATTTTGGTAATGCTCGAATCTCGTGAGGGATGCAAGTAAACAACACATTCTAGGGTTCTCCACATGCATGGGTGAGTAACCGTTCTATTTCTTATGTTCTTTATGCAATGTATTTTTACATAATTTCCTTCTTTGTTTGTGTTGCGTATACTTTGTGTAATGTATTTTTACATAATTTCCTTCTCTGTATGTGCAGTGTATACTATTTGTAATGCATTCTCCATCTGGTGCAATGTAATATTTGTGAGTTTCTATGTCACGTACCTTACATTTTTTTTTTTAGGATCGATATAGCATGATAGTTGTACCTTTGTATGCATTTTTGTTCCAAGTTCCACCGTGTTCATGGTTTCATTTGGAAGTTATGTGAAATCCCTTAAATTTCTCACTCTAGTTTGAGAAATTTCTTCTCTGTTGGCTATCAATAATAAATCCCATATTATGTTAGGTTCCTTCCCAGTGAGACTGTGGTTGAAAACACTATAACTACAAGTATAACATTTTTTTCGTTTTGGTTTTAAAACTGAACAGGGTTCGTGACACCTGCGACCCTTGTCGGGAGCGTACTGTAAAATAAAACAATCTCTACCCCAGAGGACTATACGGTCATACCCTGCTGAAAGTCACGATCGAAATATTATAGTGTTATTATTACATTCTAGGATTCATAGAAATCCTTTGAAAATTACTATGTTGGTTGATGTTGTTACAGACTTCACGGTTGTTGAAACTCTATAGGTAAAATTATAATTACACTTTGTACATGGATGACAACATTAAAATGCCCTTATTTACTTTTTTTCTTTTCAAAATAGATTCATCACTTCTTTGTATTCATTGGTTATAAAATTTCTCTGTCGAGAAGAATTGTTCTCTGTCCCACGGCCACCTTGGCAGTGGCCTTTACTTGATCGATCATCTGATACAGTTATAAATAAATCATTTATGTAAATTTAAGGTTTTCTTATTTTCGAAAAGTTTAAGGTTTTTGTATTCATTCGCCACATCATCTATTGAATGTCTCAGGAAAGATAATCATAGGGTTTGGACATTTTTTTGTGCTATTAAACTTTAACCTATGAATTAGGTTCTTATTGTAATTTTTATGCACTTAGTTTTCATTCTTTTCACTTCTATAAATTCTACTTGATTTAACGTTTCTTGCTATGATTATTACCATATAGAAAATATGACTAGATCGCATCTTGTGCGTCCTTGTCATTACTTCTTAATTAATACTTTCTTTGGTGCAAGAACTATCCTTGTCAGAATTCCATTTGTGTATTATGGAATAAAATAATAGTTTTGTTTTAAATATTAGTTTCTCCATGGTAATTTCTTTCCATTATTTATCTCTTTGCAAGGGGTTTGGTAGTTTCATCGAGGTAATATTTATTAGTTAATTGGTACTATTTTTTTTTGTTTATTAACTCAATCCCTCTATTAAATCGTTTATTGGCCCAATCTTCCTCTTTGATTACAATTTCTATTTTGGGGTAATTGTTCTTTGTACTTTGTTAGAAAAACATGATCACGAAGAAATAAAGTAAAACAAATGCAGAAATAAAACACAAAAGATACAAAATAAAATAGAGACACAAATATATGTCATTCCCCCAGTGTGGGCTATGTCCACCAGAGAAATTTCCATGTCATTCATTTATTATTATCCAACAACTGATGAGATACAAAATATAGCACACCTGTTGTAACTTCCTCTTGTTTCTCTCACAGTCTCCTCACTCAAAATGAAATATTTACAATGATACATAGTCACAATACATTTCCCTCATAAAAGAGGGTTTCCTTTTAGGGAAAAAAATCCTATCATAACTTCTACCATCAGATTTGTGACCTTATAATGAATGGTCCAGATTTAATATGAAATTACAATATACATTTGCAAGGAAATTTTTCCTTCGGGGGCTTCGCTCCTGAACCCCTGTTGGGGGTCCGCTTTCCCCCAAACCCCGAAAGTGGGGTAACCCTACCCTGCACTCCCCGACGTGGAGGAGTGTACATTTTTCTACAGTGTAAAGTCCTCATGGGGTTTAAACATGGTTGGAAAAAAATTTGTTATAATCAGGAAGATAATCAGGCTGCACGACCAACATACTTTACAATGAAAGACGTGTACAGGGATAACCAACTATAGAACTTGATTCAAACTGGATTTTTCTTTTAATTCTTTCGCAAGTAAATAAATTTTTCATGTATATCAACTGATGATGGGTCCCTTTGTCTTGTGAGGGAACCCATCAGATTAATTTCACACCCACTCCCCTTCCTCGTTCTTGGGAAATTTCTTTGCAAGGCAACGTAGATACTCCAATATGTAATAGGGATCCAAGATAAGTATACTTTGACTCTTTTTATTTATATCATTCTTTAATGGTTTGTACATTAGTAAGTTACTAACACGGTCATATGGATCTTTTGCAGGTTGGGGAGTAAACAATGCACTTAATGAAATAAGCATCCTCACCACAAAAGGTATTCGGGTTCCATATCTCTTCTACCAATCCATGCGCGCACTCACATACATTTTTATATAGTCTTTTAAATCTCCATTTAGACGAGCTATGGATTTCGTAGGTCTATCAAAAATGTCGGTCATCGACCTATTGTTTGTAATAAATATATATTTATTTTTATAAAGTACCATGTGATCTACTATATCATATGTCTTTTTATTATAATAAATAAAATAATGTATTGGGAATTTTATTCTTTATACTCATCATAATAACATAAATTTCAATACAATTTGTTTATACTTTTCTTTCTGAGGTATTTGATTATATACAATAATGAACAACAATCAAGAAAACTAGATCTATCATGGCCAATGGGCACATGTACACAATTTATATATATATAAATATGTACTAAACTTTAATAAAACACCACTACAAGTATTTTTACATAGTGGAAAACCCCAAACTATTATGGCTATACAGTCCACTTAAATAGAGTCATCTCATAAGTATAGTAATATAAAGGATGGAATCAACTAAATAACATCAACAATATAATATCAATAGTATAACATCAACAATTTTAGTACATAGTTGAGATACATATCTGAAGAATGATGCTGGAAAAAAATGGAACAACCACGTTCCAACCAATTGTAGAACACGACAACCATGATCACTTGTCCTAATCACCCCCTAGACTGACCATGAATCCATAAGGGAAAATTGAATCACACTCCTTAGCCACTATCACCTTCAACAATTAAAAAAATACTATGCCTCACACCAGATGTGCTCATAACAAAAAAATAATTCTCAATCCCCTAACATAATAAGCATCGTCGTGCCTCCCACATATGTTGTATATGTCTTTTTCCCAGGTATTTCCAATCCCTTCCCTCCTTGGGGAAATTCACACCTTTACAAATCCATGATTTTTAGGGGGTTGCTAGTGACAAAATTCGACTTCTTCCACTTCTAAAAATCATCTTTGAGTTAAATCAAAATTGTTCCCCACTCATGGAGTCATAGTTGGCTATTTTTAACCAGGTTGTTCCATTTCTCTTCAAGCATTTAATTTATTAAATTTTTTTTCTCATATATGTGTCCATTAAAAGAGGACAATTGAGAAAGTCAAACCTTTTCCCAACATTCATAAAAAAATAATTACAAAATCCAAGATTCTAAATTTGGATTTTCCATAAATGGGAATTGATTCTTAAATTTAGATTTTCTAAAAATGGAAATTTCTTTCTAAATTCAACTTGGAATTTAATTTCTGAAAATTCGAGGATATCAAATCCTCTCCCCCTTAAGTACAACATCGTCCTCGGTGTTCAATCATCTCTGGGAAAATGATCAGATAAGATTTATCCATGTCTTCTTTGAATTCCCATGTGGCCTCCTTAGGACTAAAGTGATTCCATTGCACTTTTACTTGGGCGATGGTTTTGTTATGAAGTACATTTTTTTTCCTGTCTAGAATGAACAAAGGGTCCTATTGGAAATCTCCTTCTGGTTCCACCTATACCATGTTCTAATCAATTATGTGAGTAGGATCATGAATATATATTTTTAATAACGAAACATGAAAAAGGTTAGGAACTTTTAATTTTGCAGGAAGTGCTAGTTGACATGCCATGGGTATGATTTGAGTTAAAATATCGAAGGGGCCACAAAATCTTGGTGCCAACTTGGAACAATTTCCTAGATTTAGATATATTCTTCTTTTTTTGAGTTTTAGATATAAATATTCTCCAATTTTTAATTCCTAATGTTTTCTTTTTAGAAATGAATAGATTTTATGTCGGTCTTGTTCCTATTTCAATTTCTAGTGTACCATTTTTAACATTCTTTCCATTTCTTGTAGCATTTCCAGTCCTACCATATCCTATCAAATGGATTAGGGTTGTGATTAGGGTTGTGCATTTCCTTTTCTATAATACTTCAAAGGGAATCATATTAACTGATTCCTGATAACCATTATTGTAAGCTAAATCAACTAAGTGTAGATACTCTTCCCATTTAGTTGGTTTTGTTCTTAGGTACATTCTCAAATTGTCTTCGATAATTTGGTTTTTTCATTTTGTTTTCCCATCATTTTGTGAATGGTAACTTGTGATGAAATTCAAATTAGTACCCAAACCTGCAAACATTTATTTCCAAAAATTAAATGTAAATTTGACATCTTTATCTCAAATCACTATCTTCATAATTCCATGCAACCTAAAAAATTATTTCATAAAACATTCAGCGATATTAATCGCTTTGTAAGTAGATTTCAGAGCTATAAAATATGCATATTTACATAGTTTATCAATCACTAACATAATTGAGTCATTTTGTCATTGAGTCTTAGGAAAACTTGTGATGAAGTCCATCACAATAATTTCTTATTTTTATTAGGGTATAAGAAGATGTTGTAATAGACCTATGATATGTTGGTGCTCAAACTTTACGGGTTGACAATATAAACATTTAGACCAATATTCAACTGTTTTGTTTTTCATGTTAGGCCAAAAAAATTGTTTCCTTAATGTTGTTATCATTTTCTGGTATCCTACATGACCAGAATACGACTTTTTATGGAACTCATCAAGAATTTTCATCTTTAAATCAATATATTTAGCTACATATAACCTGTTCTTGAACCTTAACAACACATTTTTATCTATAATCAGGTATGTTTTGTTAAGATTTTTTGCATTTCCTTGCAATTTTGTTGTTGTTTTGATTTAATTTTCATCATTACTTCTTGGATATTTTATTCTAAGTTCGATATCATTTTATTCTTTATTGATAATTATTTCATAAATCCCAGTGGTCCTCCGACTTAGTGCATCTACAACTTTGTTTTCCTTACCCTTGATGTTTCACACTTGAAAATAAAACTCACTTAAAAAGGACAACCGTCTCGCTTGTATTGCAATGAGATTTGGTTGACTAAACAAATTGTTTACACAATTGTTGTTGGTTAGTAACATAAATTTACTCCCATTAAATAATGTCGCCACATTTTTCATACATGAATCACAATTGATAATTCTAAATTGTGAGTCACATAGTTTCATTCATGTTCCTTCAATTTATGTGATTCATAACAGATGACGTGTCCATCTTGTGTTAGCACACCTCATAATCCCTCTTTACTTGCATCTATGCAAACTGTAAAGTCTTTATATGGATCTGCTACTTTTAGGATAGGTGTTGTAGTTAACAGTCCTTTTTTATTATCAAAAATGTCTTGACATTTTTGTGACCAATTAAACTTTATTCCCTTTTTCTATAGTGATGTAATTGCATATGAAATTATGGAAAATCCTTCGATAAACCTCCGGTAAGAACCAATAATCCCCATAAATGACCTTATGCCTTCTGCATATTTAGGAATAGGCCATTCTATAATGTCTTTAATCATTTTCCGGTCCACTACAATACCATCCTCTGATATTACGTGCCCTAAATACTATATCTTTCTTTGGTGGAAATCACACTTATCAAACTTAGCATATATGACTTATGTTCTCTAAAATTCTATAATACTAATATCAGATTATGTTCATGTTCTTCTTCAATTTTTTAATAAACTAAAATATCATCGATAAAAATCAACACAAATTTACCCAAATATTGGTTGAATATACTATTAATCAAGCACATAAAGGTTGTTGGTGCACTAGTAAGTCCAAAAGGAATCACTACAAATTCATATTGTCCATAACATTTTCTAAATTTTGTTTTTTTTAAATCTTCATCCTTTATCCTAGCCTAGGGATAACCAGACCTCAAATCTAGCTTAGAGAATATCATTCCTTGTCCAACCAGGTCAAAGAGATCATTAATTCAAGGTAAAGGATACTTATTATTAATCATCATTTTATTCAATTGTTGATAATAAATACACAGTCTCAAAGTTCCATCTTTCTTTTTAACAAATAAAATTGGTTCTCTCTAGGGTGAAACACTTGGTCTGATATATTCTTTATCTAACAGTTCTTGTAACTGAATTTTTATTTATTTTAATTCGGTTTTACTCATTCTATAAGGTTCCTTTGACATCGGGGCAGATCCAGGTAGTAGATCGATAGAGAAATATATCTCTCTCCTTGGATATAGTTTTGGTATTTCTTCTACGAATACATCTTTGAACCCATGTAGGACTGCAAAGTCTTCTAAACTCGTTTTTCTTTCTTCCCCTAATATATTAGTTACTTAAACAATATATACTTGGAAACCCTTATTAATACATTTCTTAAATTGCATTGCTGATATTTTCCTAACAAAAACTATTTTTTTGATTCCTTGTACTATTATGACTGTATTATTTTCATATTTATACACAAAGGACTTTTCGTAACAATTTAATATCACTTTATGTTTTTCTAACTAGTACATTTCGATATTTATATCATAAGACCCCAAAGGTAATATATTCATATTTAACTTTGTATTACGACCATTTATATTGAGTTCAGAATCATAAATGAAATTTGTTACCTTTCTTTTGGTCCCTGTTGCTAGTTGTACTAACCAAGATTTGGTATGCTTTACATCCTTTAACCTATTTGATTCTACTAAAGATGGTGTAATATAACTCAGACTAGCTCCTGGGTCAATTAGTATAGAAACATTGTTGAAATGAATTTTACCTTCAACTTCCACAATAGTGGATTGATGATATGCATGTCTTCCATCCAGAGCTACATTGATCTTATGAATGCTTCTATCAATGTATCCAACTGTGGAATTCTCTTCTTTATTGTGGAATGAAGTTCTTGTTGTTGGGTTTAAGCATGGAAAAAATTCTCCTCAAGTGGGTCTCTCCACACTCCCAACATTTCAACGGTTCTCTCGAGCTGCCCCCTACCTTCTTGAACCCCAAATTAACTTGTTTATTTCTGTCTTAAATATCATTTGTATTAGAGTGATATTCCTTCCTTTGAAAACCCTCTTCCATGTTATGAAAAGGGGTTGGTTTGAATCCTTTATTATGATGATTCATTTTATCCTATTTCTTGTCTTTCTAGGCCTTGGGAATTTCATATCTTTGTTTGTAATGATCATAACATATTCGAGCCTTTCTAAATACTTCATTTAAAGACTCAGGATTATCAAATTCAATCATGTCCTTGTAATACTTTGGTAAATAGATTAAGAACCTTTGTATATTTACCTTTGTAACACCCCGCTATTGCACGCACTGAGCAAACTTATTATTTGAGGAAACTTGCTTGCAAGTGATCTAGATTATTATACTATTGGCCGTACATTATGATTATGAGGAATTATGGATGTGATGATATGTTATTTTTTTTTATTGACTTAGACAGGTGCTATTGACTCGGTTCCCCCGAGTGTGCAGGATTTATACCTCAAGGATCGAGTCAGGGAGTGGACTATTGGGGTTTGATTGTTCTATATATGATGTATATGCATCTAATTATATGTTATGATTATGGATTTTATTCTGACATGATTTGTTGATGATGCAGGATGACGATAGCTTGCCGACCAAGCTCACATGTGGAGTAAAGGGGTCATACAAAACTACCAAATACGTTGAGGGAGAGGTGTGGACAACATCCCTGCCATAACCTACTATCACTCTCCTTGTGGCTCGAACTATAGGTTAACGATTAACTAGTTCGAGAATATCCACGATGTCATGAGGGAAGAATGTGACAGTCGCTCATGATGATTCTAAGGGGTGCAGAATAAGGTACGGGCCTTATTCCTTAGAGGTCCTTTGTCTCCCATAAGATCACCTGACAGAGTATTGACTCTAGGTTTTTTGATGTCTACCAAGTCAGTCAAGAGGCGAGTGGCACCCTTAGAGTACGTAGTGCATCCTGAAGGGCACGTCACACGAGAAAAATGGAAAGAGTCGAGTGGTACCCTTGGACAAGTAGTGTGTCTTGAAGGGAACGTCGTGCAAGGGAAACAAAATGAGTAAAGTGGCACCCTTGGAAAACCTATTCCATCCTAAAGGGAACATTACATTGTTAACTAATAAGTGATTAAACCTAGATGGTCTTAGAACAAATAATGTGATAAGAAAGATTTAAGAACAGTTGCCGTAATAAAATGTCACCCAACCTAGGAAAATCAAATCTACGTCTAAGTGATACTTGTGGTAAAAATAAAAATAAAAATAAATAAATAATATTGATAATGATCATTAAACATGTGATGAGAAAAGGGTAAGCCATTCATTTAATTTATAATAAAAAATCAGATTAATTTTGGGGATTACATTTTTAACAAAAAGGGAAATAGTTGTCTTGTTACTTAAACTAATTAAAAATTTATTAATTAAAAAGAATAAGGGGAAAGAGGTAATTTCCTACACTTGCTAATTTGAGTTTTAGATAAAAAGGGAAAGAGGGAAATTTAAAATAATTATGAAACTAAGGGAAAAGGGGGAAAAATAAAGAGAAAGGGAAACATAAGGAAAACAAAGAGTGACTAACTTAGCAAGGAATATTTGCTTTAAGAACTTTATAAATTGAACTCAACTAGTAAATTAGTAAGGGGTTAAGTCATTAAAATGTGTAAGGTAATATGGGGACACCTAGGAGTGATTCTTGGAATTTTTTTATGTGGGTGAGGGAAATAGGAGTAATTAAATAATTAATGAAATTAATTTCTGGTGCATCGAAGGGGATGGGTGACACATATATGGGGATAATTTTTTTGAATTAAATTATTGAACATTAAATTAAATGGAAAATTGGGAAAGAAATGAATTAGAAACTCTATATAAAAGAGGAAGGAGGAGGAGAATTGATCTCTCCTCAATGACTTATCTTGTGAGATTTCAGAAACCCAACTTAGTGAGGAGTGGTAGCTCAGCCTTGCGAGGCGATCTGGGAGCTAGTTTCTCTCTAGTTTAGTGTGCATGGCTCCTTTGTGGCGCAAGGGGATAAGGGGGAAGAAGAGTACCCCTAGCGTTGGCTCAGATGTACCGGTGAATTCTCATTGGTCGACAAGCGGGAGATGCCTGGAGCGTGCGGGACAAAGACTCAGAGAGGATGACTTGGGATACAGTACACATACTTGTATTCTACATGGTAGATTATTATCGACCCTACACTTTCATTTATGTACTTATAACTATGTAAAAAAGGTGTTGACTTAACATTTTAATTGAGAACTTAATTTCCCCATAGCCTTAAGCTTCCTACTTGACTTGATTCCCTTGTCTTTTGATCCCTAAATGTTGTGAATGTCCTATTGGTTTTATTGATTTTTGTGAAGAGTTGTGCTTTACTTTGTCCTCATCCGTAGATCATTAGTCCACTCATGAGTAGTCATCTAGCAGCTAGATCGGCGGTCGTCACTTCGGTGTTAATTGTCTTATAGATCCTGAAGCTTGACTTTTCTGTGCATGGATGATGAGTAAAGGATGCATTTCCCAGTCATCTACCCCTATTGATTGTTCCTGAACAATTGATTGTCTTGAGCCTTCTTGCGATTGAATAACTTTGTGCATTGTTTATCCTTTCTCCCTGCAAGCATTCAACCTTGAATTTCCTCTGTAATTTAATATATTTGATAGAAAAATTACGTTGCATTTTCACTACATATCACCTGCAGAAATCCTCTGTAATTCATGACATTGATGGAAAATTTTAAATTTTGATTTTTACTGTCCCATTGACTACGAATTTAAATTATTTTACTTTACTTTGGGTGCAATTTTTCATGCGATTTTCATATGCATCTGACTGCGATTTACCATTTTATTGTATACGTTTCATCCAATCCTTACCACAACATGGAACGCATTGATTGGCACTGATTGGATTGGCTTGAATGGTTAATTGTTATACCTATACTATTGTACTTATGTTTTTTTTTACACTGTGAATTATTATCCAGTGATTAAACGAAATATATTAATTTGGTAGAATTTTTATGCAATGAATACAGACATCGACTAGTTTTGTAGGGTTTTTAAATTCCGTTAATGTATTTAAACACTGCGTCTTACTGACAATCTAATTTAAACCAACAATTTCACATTTATTATGGCAACCATGGTAGTAATAGTAACATTCTGGAGAACAAACTAAATCCATTGATAGTTGTTCTATTGACAACGATATTATAATATTAAATAACTTTGAATTCATTAAGTGACAGTGAAGATATCAACACTTTATTTTAGACAACATTATTTTTTGCTTACGGCTATTCCATTCGTGATGACAACGCTGCTATGTTTTTTTTTTCGATCTTGTATTGATAGAGAGCGAACCGTTAATTGTCGTTTGACAGTGAGTCCATTAACCACCTATTGATGGAATCTCCTTTTAACAATGATTTTATTCTGGTCTTTTCGTGTCATTTTACATCGAATTTACTACACGAAATTTGAGCGATTTTCATTGATTAATCTACCCGCCTTTCAATAAATTGTTGATAGAGATTGCATAATTGGCATTGTTTAGAAGTTGAATGGTTAACATTTGAATGTATTGGCATAGGCCTAGATTGAATGCAGAAATATAAGATAGAACTATTATTATGGGACAACACTAAAAATTCTGGACGAATGTTATTAATGGATAGCAACCCTTCTGGTTAAACAACTATTCCTTTATCTTAGAGAATAATTTTTATTGCTAAGTTTGACGGTTTCAGTTGTGGAATACACAACAATGTTTTTATGGGTACATCTGACAGATTTAGTGGTGGATTACTCAGTGATTTCTGAAGGCCTTATTCAAGGATTACACAATGATTAGTTTCCTGTTATTTTCCTCTCTAGTGTGACAATGATACCCTTCTCGAGCAAGACAACCATATTCTTCTTGTAAGACAGGAAATAATATTCTTGTATTCTCATATGTATGATAGCTATATCCTCCTGGTTGAAAGCGATAATTATATAGGTAAGAAGAGTAAAGAGCAAAATTCATAGTGATATGCTTCTATTTTAGAATTGCTTCATTCTTTGAACAGAGATAAAATTTAGTTACCATTAACCCTTTCCATTTGGTGACTTACGTGTAAATCCTAGATATTTTTCAATTATTTACTTATGAGATTCTTGTTAGCCAAGCTCGCATGACTTTCTACTTGAGACTTGATGCATTTTTGAATTGGTCCCCAATAACATTTTATTAGGGAGATAGTTTAGAGGTGTCCTTGTTTTTTGGGTCGTAATGATGTGGTTTTAGTAAACATTTAATTGAATTGTCCTTCTCTCCAGGGAGAGTTGACAATAATCTTTATCGAGGCCTTTCAAATGTTGTATTGCTCTTTGAGATCCTTAATCTCTTATCACTTGAGCAATCTAGCTCCCAATTAACATTCTACTATTGGGAGAATTAAAGTAGAAAATCTGTGCACATGAATTTTTGATATTCTTCAATTAACATGTTTCACAGCATGGGAGACTTCCTAAAGGGTCCTCAAATAATTAAAGAAATCATTAGGTTGGTTCTAAAAATTAATTTTGGGTAAATTCGTCATGCGGCTCGTCTACTTGTTGCGTGGGTTCATGGGTATAGTCTTCTTGCACTCTGACATTTAGTTTGGTATCCTAGAGCGTCATTTTTTTTGGGTATTGGTATAGATGGGTTGTGTTGTGCTATGGTTATTGTCGTGCCTATTGCCTTGTGATGGCATGATTCCTGATGAGGAGATCATTGCGTGACCTGATCGATAGACACTCATGATAACATGGTCGTAGTTTGTGCTACTCGTTGTGGCTATTGGTTGATGGTAGTTGTTGTTGGTGTTTGGGTGGTAACGCCTTTGTGCCTTTGGTTTTTGCACCTTAAAGGTTCTGTCGACTGGTCATCGAGGCCGTTGTGTCAGGATTGAATATTTTTTCCTCTAGCTCATAGGCGTCGTCATTTTTCTGCCGGGTGGGTAGTCATGTCTCTCTAATATTTTACGTATTTTTCACCCAATTTCTCTTGTTCCAGTGCATGGAGTCATAGTTAACTGTTTCCTATTCTGTAGGCGTGGTCCTCCTTGTTATATGTGTTGTTTATCATTAATCGTAGTTTTCATCCTCTTTAAAAAAAATAAAAATTACACTCTCTATTTCGCTTGTAGTCATCACAAATGGGGTCACTACATGTGGTATCAAAGTGGGTTGAACCCTGTGGCTGTGGATCGTCGGGATTTCCACTACAGTAAAACCAAGAGTATTAATCCTTGCGTTACTTAAAAACCTTAATGTTTTCGTGTGGTGATCGCATTTAGAGGATGCCTTAGAGGTTCACAACATGGTTCCATGGAAGGAGGTGTCACACCTCCAAAATTTCTTGCACCCTCAAAGTCAAACCCCCAAGGGGAAGATTAAGTCCTTGGGGTGGATTTGCTTATTGTAAGGGATGATGATGGTCTGACAAGGCCCTTCTAGGTAATGTCAAAGGGCCTTGATTCACCATCGGTACCGAGATGAGGCTAGGGCACCTGTACCCCTAAGGGTCACCAACGTGCCCTATATAGTATCGTTAGCATCCACTGAGAACTCAAGAGAGTTGATTTCTTGAGTCCACGAGTGTCGTGAATTTCTTTTCCATTGAGGTATGATTGTAGAGAAAGGCGTTGTGCTTCACGCTTCACGATTACAACCTCCAACATGAAGGTCTACATGGTGGTATTTGATCTAAAGGCGAGCGCTTTTCTATGATGAAATATGCTCCTGACACATTTGAACATGTAAGTCAATGACGTGTCATGGGAACTGTTCGAGGAATGGTTCCAGGAGAGGTATCTTTTAGAGTAATTCGTTGAATGCTAGCTCTGTGAGTTTGATTCCTTGCGAGAAGGAAACCACATGGTGCTCGAGTACGAGGCCCATTTTGGAGCTGCTTTGGTATGCTCTGCACCAAATTACCCAGAAACTTAAGGTCAAGAAGTTTGAGTTTGGCCTTATTATTAGAATTTAGCTTTTACTTAGGGTAACCGGAATACTAGATGGAAGAAAGTGTGTTGGATTGTGGGGAGCCACATTAACAACATTACTTCCCAAAGAAAGGGGTAAGAGCATATGGATCAGCCAAACCCAGTACGGTGGGCATTTTTGGCTAGTCCCATCGGATTCATGCAGCAGTGAATAACTGCCAGTGAGAGCACCAGTCGACTATGCTCGAGATGTCAGGTACCTTCGCTGACTGGGCGCGTAGTATTTGATAGATCCCAGTGCTACCAAGAGTTTCATCTCAAGTGTAGCGCTAAAAAGTATTAAGGTAAAGGCAGTCAAACAAGATGAGTTTATCTTCATAGAGATGGTTTAGGAATCCAAACAGAAGGTTGGAGGAGAGGTTACGAGCTGTACCCTTAACCTTGGAGAGTTTGTCACCAGAGCCAACCTATATATCACAATATTATGATCTTATGATGTCATGATCAGTATGGACTGGTTGGAACCCCATGAGGTGATACTCAACTGTAATATGAAATGGTTGAGCTTGGTCAATAATGAGGGACAAATATGCATGATTGTAGGTCGAAAGAAGGGATTTCCCCTAAGTTTTATCTCTTCCTTGCAGTTATGGAAGAGCATGTGAAAGGGATGTAAGCTTTATGTGATCCTTACGTTAAATGAAAAGGGATTAGCGGAAGGTCTAGAACACCTTCTGGTGGTGAGAGTTTGTGAACGTCTTCAAGGAGGAGTTACCTGGGATGTCTTCAGAGAGGGAATACTTGGAATTTACCCTAGACCTATAACCGAGGAATGAACCAATAGCGAGAATACCTTATCATATGTCAACATTGGAGTTACAGAAGTTGAGAATTCAACAGAAGGAGTTGTTTGACCTGGGACTTATACGTCCAAGTGTGTCATTGTGGGGTGCGCCTATTATTTTCATATGAAAGAATGATGGGTCTTGGAGACTCTTCATTGAGTACCTTCAGTTGAACAAGGAAACGATCAAAAATCAGTATCCATTGCCAAGGATTGATGATTTGTTCGATCAAATGAAGGGTGCGACGATGTTTTCCAAGATCAATTTGTGATCAGGGTATCCCGAGTTATGGATCGAGTATGACGTCCCTAATACTTCCTTCAAGATGTGGTTTGGTCATTACAAGTGTATTATTTTAAAGTTTGGAATGACAGACATCCTAGGGGTATTTATGAGTTTGATGAATGGGGTGTTCCGCGAGTACTTGGACAAGTTCGTCCAAGTATCCATTGACGATGTTCTGATTTACTCTCGGAGGAAGAAGGAGCATGATGAGCATTTTCCCTTGGTTCTACAGTGTCCATGAGAGCATAGATTGTATGGGAAATTATCCAAATGCTTGTTCTATCAATCAAAGATTTACTAATTAGGGAATGTCATCTCCAGAGAATGTATCATTCTGGATCCAGCAAAGGTCGAGGCTATTATGGAATGGCCTATGTTGACGAATATACCAGAAGTGTGTAGCTTCATGGGTTTAGCAGGATACTATCGACAATTCGTCGAGGGATTTTCGAAGATAGCAAATTTGATCACGGAATTGCAGAAGAAGAACAAGAAGTTTGTTTGGACCCAGAAATGCGTGGAAGCATTTCATAGGCTTAAAGAGTTGTTGAAAACAACACCGATACTAAAGGTCCCTAACATGGACGTAGACTTCTTGGTATGCATTGACGCATCCAATAAAGGATTAGGTGAAGTCTTGATGCAAGATGGTCAAGTGATCACTTACATCTTGAGGAAACTAAGAAGGCATGAGGAGAACTATGCAACGCATGATTTGGAGTTGTTATCCATTATACATGCCTTGAAGGTTTGGAGACACTACCTTGTTGAACAGAAATTTAAACTAAAGACAGACCACTATGGACTACATTACGACGCAATGATGATTGGTACAAAGAGGTCAAGGATTTTATCGGACAAAGCACAATGATGGTACCAATATTTGAAGGATTTTCATTTGACGATGATGGAATATTGAGGTTTAAAAATTTGATTTACGTACCACTGAACGATGAGTTGAGGAGCTTGATCCTAAATGAGGATCACAAAGTAGTGTACATGGCCCACCCAGGAGTCGGGAAGATGAGGGTGGACCTTAAACCCTCATTATTCTGGAAGGGAATGCAGGAAGACATAGTCAACTATGTGGCCAAATGTCTAGAATGTCAGCAAGTAAAGGCTGAACATAAACATCCAGTAGGATTACTACAGCCACACGCTATTCTAAAATCAAAATGGGAGGTTCTTTCAATGGATTTCATTGCTGGATTACCACTGATGGAAAGGAGACAAGACTCAATTTTCATAGTAGTTGACACTCTAATGAAGAGTGTTCATTTTATTCCTGTGCGTATGACGTATCAGGCACCTGACATAGCTAGAGTTTTCATTAGTGATATTGTGAGGCTAGATGGCATACCTAAGAGGATTATATCCGATCGAGGATCGATGTTTACTGAACGATTTTGGACTAGTTTCCAAGATGCCTTGGGTACCCAACTTAACTTTAGTACTCCGTATCACCCAGAGACTAACGGGAAGACCGAACAAATGAACCAAACCTTGGAAGACATGTTGCACATGTACGTGATGGACCAACATAAGCATTGGGAAGAATTATTGCCACTGGTAGAATTCACTTATAACAACAATTACCAAAGAACCATTAAGATGGCACCCTTTGAGTTTATTTAAGGGCGACCATGTCAGACACCTTTGATTTGGGATCGACTTGAGGATAGGGTCTTGGTTGGACCAGAAGCCATCCAAAAAATTGGAAGATTAAATTCAAACTATAAGAAAAAGGATCAAGGAAGCATAGGATCAACAAAAGAGTTATGTCGATGCACGTCGTGTCGACCGTAGTTACGATGTGGCGATCGAATATTTTTTTGCGGATGAAAATGCATAAGAGTTGGATCAAGTTTGGAAAAGGGGATAAACTATCTCCTAGGTTCATGGGATCCTACAAGATTGTGGAAAAGAGGGGCTCATGGCCTAATGACTAGCCTTGCATGATTCTTGAGGCATATGCACGATGTATTTAAAATCTCTATTGAGACATTATGATTAGTGATCCTACACATGTTTTGACTTGAGAAACTTGTGCGTATCTAATGAGGGTGCACTCACGGCTGAGCCGATCCGTATCTTGGATCATGGAATTCGACATCTACGATGTCGAATAGTAGATTAGGTCAAGGTACAGTGGGACAACTATAGTCCGCACTCGAAAACCTGGGAGGATGCATATGATATGTGCCAATAGTTTCCATTTTTGTTTGATAGATAGACTTATGATACTGTGATACACATGATTTTGGTACTTATATACTGTGAAACTCCGAGACAAAGTTTAGACCAAGAGGGGGTGTATGTAACATCTCTCTCTTGCGTGCACTGAGAGAACTTATTCTTTGAGGACACGTGCTTGCAAGTGATCCAGATTATTATACTATTGGTTGTTGAATATGATTATGAGGCATTATGGATGTGCTTATATGTTATTTTGATGTATTGACTTAGATAGGTGTTATTGACTCGGTTCTCCTGAGTGTGCAGGATTTGGACCTCGAGGATGTTGAGGCATAGATGAAACCATTGGAATCTGGATTGAGTGAGGGATCACGGACTATTGGGGTTTGATTGTTCTATATATCACATATGTGCATCTGATTAGATGTTATGATTATGGATTTTATTCTGACATGATTTGTTGATGATGTAGGATGACGATAGCTTGCCGACCAGACTCGCATGTGGAGTAAAGGGGTCACGCATGACTACCAGATATGTTTAGGGAGAGGTGTGGACAACAACCCTTCCACAACCTACTAGCACTCCCGTCGTTGCTCGAACTATATGTTAACGATTACCTAGTTTGAGAATATGCACGATGCCATGAGGGCATACTGCAAAAATCACTCACAATGATTCTAAGGGGCAAGCAAAAAGTCAGGGGCCTTATTCCTTAGAGGCCCTTAGTCTCCCACAATATCACCTGACGAAGTATTGACTCCAGGGGTTTTGATGTCTACCAAATCAGTGAATAGGTGAGTGGCACCTGTAATGCTCCCCTGGCCTTAATCCCACTAGTCGGGCAAGACGCTACTTTGCATAACAACATCATTCTCATACTTAATTAATAACATGAATTTAAATAAAATTAAACACATTTAAATTAGAGTAAGCACAAGATTACTGCTAACATAAATAATCCCTGGCATTAAAAATAATTCATATGCACACATAATACATGTTACATATAAAGATCACAGACATGCATATAGTTATAAATTGAGTACAAAATTAACACTTGTCTTTTATTACTGGTGTAATTCCACCAACCATGTGCAGGCCTTCGACAAACCTCCCAGCCTTATACCATGTTGCTCATCACTCTCAGCAGTGGGTGACCCTCGAGCTAGTACTAAGCTCCACCCAAGGCAAGGAATCCTAGTCTAGGTTGAGGTTACAAGAAAACTATATAGGATAACCGGAAGGATTCTTCCCAGGATGCCTTCTTACGCCCACTACTCATGAAATCTCACTCTCCACATGCCTATTCTGCCTTGGAGTATACACCTTCACAAGCACAATCCATCAGTGCTTCACCTCCCTTTATGGGTCTCAGCAACAGGCCAGATCAGGAAGTCTTAGAGCTCCATAGCTGGTGCTGGACTCTCCCTGGAAGAATACCACTTCCCAGCAGACTCCTTCACCTAAAAAGAGTGTTACACACAGGCCAAACAACTTGTTTCCTTCAACTCGATTTCTAACACAGTCGGGCAACCACGAGGCTCCACATGAACATACAATGGTCTGCAAGCCACACACAGTCAAGCATTGCATGACCACAACAATCCACTGGAAAAATAAACATGGGCTTCCCAAAACTAGTGACAGACATAGCATAACAAGGCTCAATAATTACGGAACATTCGGTTTTCCCCAACCAAAAAAATAGGACAGACTCACGGCTTAGGTTTCAGGGATGCGTGAGGGTGTATAGAGATCCCACACAAAAACTTAATGGTTTAGGTAAGGATTCCCTAGAACAAACACCGAAACAAAGGTTGATCTTGGACACTCGCGAGTTCAGACGGAGGATGGAGAATGGGAGGTTGAACACAGACTCGACGGTTTTGACAAAGGGTGTACTGGCTCCTCCAGAAATCAACACAGGACTTTTTGGTTTTCCCCCGAGTTGCATGAGGGTATTCTTGTACAGGTCATACGGGATTTCCAGTTCAGAAAGTCGACGGTAGAGTGGAGGAGGAACCCCCCTCATGGCTCAACTCAATAGTTTTAACTGCATGCGCCTGGGTTGAGACTTGTCACCCATGAAGCTTGTTCCTTCCCATTTGGAAGTCACTCATCCTTCCAAAGAACTTAGGATAAAACATCACATTTCACATGGATTTTAGAATAATATTAAAATATTATTCCCAAGGACTTAAGCCCCTAGGATCAACACTTAGCCTCTCTTTCCAACCTTCAAGACCCCAATCCCTTACCCACTCTATGGAAGCTTAGTCCCCCATCACTCATTCATCATGGTTGTTTCTGAATAAATTTGTGAGTGCGGACACAAACGGATCTCCCTAGATCAACCTGGATCTAGAACAAAACAAAACAGAGTAACACACCTTCCCTAGATCTAGACTATTGAATGAACTAAGAGGTAAGGATTATGGACATACCTTATAAATTCTATCCTTAAATCTCTATTGTTCCAAGCTTCACTCCAATGCTCTTGTCTCATTCAGATCACAACAGTTCAAACCAATCGAAGTGAAGGCAGATCAATATATTCAATAGCTGATCTATACATATGATCAAGGAGTTATGTAATAAAGTGACATCATCTTTATGGGAAAGGGACATATTAATGTATTAAATTGATAGAAAGTGAAACTTACAACCTAAGCCTTGATGTTGTAGATCTCCTTTCGATGGCTCCTAGCTCTGACACACACACTTGCTCATGCATGAAGAAAATCAACTATTTTTGATGTCCTTGTTGTTGTCTCTAGCTGCTGTAGCATCAGTCCTCCATATAGTCTTTCACCAATTCTCTAATCAATCTCTTGCTAGCTTGTTGCTTTCTTGCTTAACCCTTTCCATGATAAATCTCCTCAATATATAGGAGAAGATAGATTAGTTACATGGATAGGAAATGATCCCAAGATATCAGGAAAACTAGTACTTAGATAACCATTTGCTAGCCAACTCATTCTTCTCGAAGATTCCCTTCTAGAAGGATCGAGAACTTCATCTTTTTCCTCTTTAAGAAAATGTTCGCACCCTGGCAATTAGGTACAGTGAGAACCCCTCACACTCCATCTTAAAGAAGCCTGTGAGAATCAGGCATTCTCGCAGGCAAGTATATAGGTAGCCTGCGAACCTCTTTAAAAAACATGATTTCTGGAAGCAGACAAGTGTAACTTTTCTCAAGAAAGTGTTCTTAGTGAAGATCTTGATTTTCCATCATCATAACATCATCATGACATTGTCACGATGACCAAAATTGTGGATAACAATGGTCGGTCTACACACAGAGGTGTTTATATTTTTTATTAATGTTCTGCATGATTACATATACAAAAGTAGGCTCTCGGCCTTAACACTTAGGCTCTCATGCCTATTAACACATAAGCCCATGAGCTTATAAAAACTTGGCTCACCAGCCTATAAAGCATAATTACAATTCATAATGCCAGCTTTATACTTAATAGACATGATTTACAATAGGGCTTAGCCTTGGGGACATTACAATCCCCTCCCCTTATTTTTGCATTGTCCTCAGTGCAACTTTACACTGCATCTGCAAGGTTTTCAAAATTTTCAAAAAGATGCGGGTACTCTGCCCGCATAAGATCTTCATGCTATCATGTTGCATGTTCAGGACAATACTAGGTCCACTGGACCTTTACAAGCCCTGTAGCTCGATTCCAGAGCTGTTAGTTTTTCCTATCCAATATGTGCACAGGATGCACTTGTAGAACACATTCACGTTCCACCTGAATCACATTCGAATCGATAACATGATTAGAATCTAGTATATATTTATTAAGAAATGAAACATGAAACACATTATGTACAGTCATGGATGTAGGTAATGCAAGCATATATGAATCTGGCCCAATCCTTTCCAGGATTTCAAATGGACCAAAAAATCTGGCTGCCAACTTGACGCAACTTTCGAGCTTCAGGGAACTCCTGTTAGCTTTCACTTTCAGGAAAACATGATCACCCACTTTGAACTCTCTGTGGGTTCTGTTCTTATCAGCATAACTTTTCTGCCTGTCCTGGGCAACTTTCAAATTCTGCTTAATTTTTATCATTTTCTCCTCCATCTCCTTAAGCAACTCTAGCCCAACTACTGCTCCATCAGCTGGATTATCCCAGCGCACTGGAGTATTTCACTTTCTTCTATAAATTTCTTGAAATGGGCTCATTTTCAATGATGCATGATACCCATTGTTGTAGGTGAATTCTACCAAGTCCAGGTAGTGTTCCCATCTTGATTGTTTGTCCATCACATACATTCTCATTATGTCCTCTATTACTCTATTCACCCTCTCTATCTATCCATCAGACTTAGGATGATAAGCTATACTAAAGTTCAGATTCATTCTGAATCCTTTGAACAATTCTTTCCAGAAATTCAAGGTGAATTTCGGGTCTTTGTCAGACACAATCATTTTAGGAATTTCGTGCAATCGTGCCACTTCCTTCACAAAAATTTCAGCAACATCTATTTCCTTGTGAGTAGTTTTCAGTGGAATAAAATGCGAAGCTTTTATAAGCTTTTCCACCACCACCATGATTGAATCATGCAGTTTGTCTTTTCTAGGAAATCCCATAATAAAATCCATCGTTACTACTTCCCACTTCCACTCAGGAATGGGTAAAGGTTGCATCAACCCTGTTGGGTGCCTATGCTCAGCTTTAACTTTCTGGCACTCCATACATCTAGTGATGTATTCAACGATCTCTCTCTTCATACCTGACCAAAAGTAATGGCTCTTTACCGCTGCCACTGTTTTCTGATATCCAGGGTGCCCTACATAAGGTAGATTATGCATCTACTGCAAAATCATTTGTCTCAAGCATTGGACATTGGGTACAAAAATTATGTTCTTGTACATCATTATTCCATCTGCTTCTAATTTATAAACTTCCATCTTCTATGACATCTTACCCTGTTGTAGCTTGGCTACCAATTCTCTGTACTATAGATCTACATTTGTAGCCTCCAAAATTTTTCTTTTAATATTGGTCCGATACAGGCTGATGATTATAGCATGTAATTCATGCACCCTCCTACTGAGTGCATCGACCACTTTATTCTCCTTTCCTTTGATATGCTTGATCTCAAAGTCGTACTCACATGGAAATTCCAGCCACCTACTTTGTCAAACGTTTAAGGTTGGCTGATCAAACAAATATTTCAGACCGTTGTGGTCTGTTCTCAATTCAAATCTCCTTCCCATGAGGTAATGTCTCCATTTCCTCAGAGCGTGAACGTTTGATGCCAACTCCAAATCCTGAGTGGCATAATTCTTTTCGTGTTCTTTCAACTTCCTAGACTCATAACAAATTACAAATCCATTCTGACTAAGAAATCCTCCCAAACCTTCTTTACACGCATCTATGCACACCACGAAATCCACATTTGGATCTGCAATCCTCAATATTGGAGTGTTGGTTAATAGTTTCTTCAATCACTGGAAACTTTTCTCACACTCTTCAGTCCATTGAAAATTTTTCTCCTTCCTTTGCAAAGAAGTGATAGGGTGAGCTATCTTTGATAACCCTGTGATAACCCTTCTGTAATAGCCTACTAGACCCATAAAAGATCTAACTTCCACCACATTCCTTGGCGCTAGCCATTCTCTGATGGTCTCAACCTTCTAACGATCCACGACGATCCCTTCTTCTAAAACAATGTGCCCCAAGTAATGGATCTGCCTTTGATAAAACAAGCATTTTCTCAACTTGGCATACAAATGGTGTTCTCTCAACATTTGCAACACCATCATCAGGTATTGTTCATTCTCTTCCTCTGACTTGGAATACACCAAAATGTCATCCAGGAAGACTATGACAAACTTGTCTAGATAGTCCTTGAATACACCATTCATCAAGCACATAAAAACAACTGGTGCGTTTGACAACCCAAACGGTACCACTATGAACTCGTAATGACCATACCTTGTTCTAAAGGTGGTCTTGTTGATGTCTTCATCCTTTATTCTTACCTGGTGATATCCTGATATGAGATCTATCTTCAAAAATATTTTCGCACCTTTCAACTGATCGAAAAGATTGTTAATCCTCGGCAGGGGATACTTGTTCTTGATAGTTACTTTGTTCATTTGTCTGAAATCTATACATAGCCTCAATGTCCCATCCTTCTTCTTCACAAACAGGATCGGGGAACCCCAAGGTGACACACTTGGGTGAATGTACCCCTTATTTAGAATCTCTTCAAGCTACAACTGCAACTCTTTCAGCTCTGGCGTACTCATTCTATAAGGAACTTTCGACACTGGAGTTGCTCCAGGCATAAAATTTATAGACAAATTGATATCTCTCTTCGGAGGTAGTCTAGGTACTTCCTAGAATACATCTTCAAACTCTTTAATTACCTCATGATCCTCAATACTTGACACCTTATCCTTAGGTGTTCCCCCACATGGGCTGCAAATAATTGACAGTCTTTTCTGTAGCACTTTTTTAACTGCATTGCTGAGATTTTTCTAACAACCACAGTTCTAGGAATTCCTTGGACTGTATTCTGATTCCCCTCCTCATACATGCATGTAAATTTCTTGTTACGACAATCCAGAAGGGTATGGTGTTGGTCCAACCAGTCCTTCCCAATTAAACAGTCATAACAGCCTAACGACAGAATATTCAATTCATCCTTCATGCTCAATCCCTTCATGTCCACTGAATAGGACTTAACCAAATCAGTGACTTTCCTCTTGGTTCCTGTAGCCAACTGCACTAACCAAGACTTTTCATGTTTGCTTCTTGATAAATGCAAAGTTTCCTCCACTCTAGGGTCTATATAACTATGGCTACCCACTGAATCAATTAAAATAATAAATGGTTGGTTGTTAATCATACCTTCCACTTCAATCATATGCGCCTGAAATTCATCTTTMTTGTTGTCCAGGGCTCGATAGATCCTTGGCATTCTACTGCCAATGTCCTCCACTATTTCATCTTCTTGAACATTATGGAAAGCTCTTTCTTTGACATATTTATGGGGACAATCTCTATACTTGTGGTTCTCTTTACATCCCCAACACTGAATGGGCATCTGTCTTTGCCTTTGTTCTCCCACTTCAACCATTCTCGGCTCTCTAAATGATGGATGTCCTTGAGGACTATTTCTGAAAAAGGAAGGTTTGTTTCCCTTCTGCCTCTACTCTTTCTTAAACTTCTTCTGGTCATCCCAAGCCTTTTGAAAGGTAGGATTTTCTCTTTGTTGTTCATATAAGAGTTTCTCTCTTCTTATTGTTTCTTCCATAGTCTTAGGATCATCATACTGAATCTTGTCACCAATGGGAGGTGGCAGTCCACTCAGATACCTCTGAATATTGACAGCCTCATCTTTGATGAATGTAACATACTTTAGTAATTTCAAAAACCTTCATTCGTATTCATCAATAGTCATGCTGCCCAGCTTGAGTTCGAAGAACTCCTTCACCTTTCTGTCATAGTATCATTTAGTCAGGTATTTCTTCTCAAAATACCTCTTGAATTCCTTCCATGTGATATCTTTCTCTCTAACATGTTGCACCTACACAAGATGATCCCACCACATGGATGCTTTTCCTTTTAGTTGATACATCGCAATTATTACTTCTAAATGAGAGGAATAATTCTACATTTGGAAATATTTCCTCATGCCAAGCAACCATGTTTCGGCATATTCCTTCGTCTTATGTTCTCCATCGAATGTTGGAGGCTTGATCTTGTTCATTTCCCCTTTCAATTCATCCACTTCAGATCTTCGGTGTTTTCTAGTAGGGGATGGGCTCGAACTACTGTATGCTTCCCTACTGAAATGATTTGGTGAGTGACGACAATGTCTGCTACCACTCCTCGATCTTTTTTTTCTCTTAGGAGTCCTGCGACTCCCTGTTTTGCTTGTGTCAGTATCCTTTTCTAATTTATTTTATATTCTTTCTAAGTTGAATTCAACCTCTTGATCCCTGACCCACATGAGCTTTCGACTATTGGTTCATCGATCCTGGGCATCTTTGTGTAATATTTCAATGATTTTCATCACATTCCCTTCCTTATCCAATTCTCTTCCGTGCCCATTGGAGTTCGATCCTTTGACTCCCAAGTTGACATCCCTTCCTTCTCTTTCATTCAGTGAATTGGAGGAAATCGACACCTCTTCCATTTCTATACTCGGCGTCGATTCATGAATATCCTGACACTCATTGAACTCTGCACACACACAATGTGCAGTCCACTGAAGTTTGTCAGGCCTTAAACCCTTAATAAAACTACAACATTCATAAACCAACGTGAATAAGAAAATGTCTCGATTCCATGAATTTTCTGAGATCTGTTTGGCTCTGCAATTTTTGGGTGATAGCTCCCTCTTTATTATCCCCTACCCTTGTAACCAAAGGTCATGACCAAATGATAGACTACTAGGTGCTACTCGGGATTTTTGTCACACACCAACTATGACAACTAAATATTTTTTTATTTTTTTTTGTCATTTCTTCGAGGGACAAAATCATTGACTTTCTATGGGGCCTAGCACAGACAATCCCTTCCCTTATCATCCTCCAAGCAACCACAACCTAGCCTTATCACAATCACCTTTCGCAACTCGCGATTTTGCGAGTTGGAGCGTTGAACCCTCGTACTCCTCCTTTGCGAATCCCTGAAGCACAAAAGGTCAACGTTACATGGACTCTGATAAAGATACACATACATGCCACTTGTCTCCTCCACTGCACTCTACTTACGAGCTGTGTCACTTCCGCCCATCGCAGTAGACCTTGGCTCTCAGCGTTTCGCGACCTTAGCGATCAAGGTGCAACTCCTTCACCCTTCAAAACCTCATAACACGATAAGTCAACAATGGGTTGACTCTTTCCCAGGCGACATATGTCCACCACCTATCAACCACATGGTCCCCTCCTAACGGATGTTCTACGTGTTCATACGATCCCTCGATGCCGGACACTTCACGACTTCGCAGTCAAAAAGAAAATCTTTCAACCTCCGAACCCCCAATACGCGATACCCCATGAAGGTTCTGATCCAATGATTCTCCCATGGCTTGGATCCAAGGGTCTGGATCTCCTTCCCTGCTCCTCGCAACTCAAAACTTCAAAAAACTAATAATTTGGTTTTCCCTCTAAACTCATGAACCTCGAATTCGTGAAATGATCCAAAGACGTGGGTTGAAATGAGATCAATGGCTCATATTGACCACGATCAACGGTACACATTTATTCTTGATATTAGGGTGGTGATTTCGTCCAACTCCTAACCACCTTAAAGCTCCACTGGATCCCACGGTCCTCGGGATTTCACGATCTCTCCATGAATAATTCTGACCGCCCAATTGACTCCTCAATGACTTTTTCCCAACAACTGAGTGTTCTCCCTCCTGAACTTGATTTCTATGCGACGGTTTCGATCTTAATCTCCCTTTGAACACTTCAAAGGTGTTATCCCTCCCAAGCTTTGTAACACTTTCAAGTAGTCCGTTGACACTCAGAAACATTCTGAGGTCTGAAATTAGTCTTCCAGACACAATTTATTCTGAAAACCTCGGTCCAAAGACCGCTTATTCGGCCCATCCAGGCTCAACATTTAAACTAGGCTCTGATACCAAACTGTAATTCTCCCTCGGCTATAATCCCACTGGCTGGGAAAGATGCTACTATGTGGAACAACATCATTCTCAGACTTAATTAATAACATGCATTTAAATCAAATTAAACACATTTAACTTATAGTAAGCACAAGATTACTACTAACATAAATAATCCCTGGCATTAACAATAATTCATATGCACACATAATACATGTTACATAGAAGCATCACAGACATGCATATACATATAAATTAAGTACAAAATGAACACTTACCTTTATTAGTGGCGTAATTCCACCAACCATGTGCAAGACTTCCATGAACCTCACAGCCTTAGACCACGTTGTTCATCACTCTTAGCAGTGGGTGACCCCCGAGCTGGGACTAAGCTCCACCGAAGGCAAGGAATCCTAGTCTAGGCTGAGGTTACAGGAAAACTGTACAGGATAAACAGAAGGACTCTTCCCAGGATGCCTTTTTACGCCCACTACTCACGGACTCTCATTCCCCACATGCTTGTTCCACCCGAGAGTATACACCTTCACAAGAACAATCCATCAGTGATTCACCTCCCTCTTTGGGTCTCAGGAACATGCCGAGTCATGAAGTCTTTGAGCTCCGTAGGTGGTGTTGGACTCTCCCTGGAAGAATACCACTTCTCATAAGACTCCTTCACCTGGAAAGAGTGTTACACATAGGCCAGACAACCTATTTCCTTCAACTTGATTTCCAACATAGTTGGGCAACCACGAGGCTCCACATGAACATACAATGGTCCGCAAGCCACACACAGTCAAGCACTCTGCAACCACAATAGTCCAATGGAAACACAGAGACAAGCTTCCCAAAACTGGTGATAGATAGATGCTACAGCATAACAAGGCTCAACAATTATGGGACATTCGGTTTTCACCAAACAACAATACATGATAGACTCATGGCTCAGGTTTCATGGATGCGTGGGGGTGTAAAGAGATCCCACGCAGAGGTTTAATGGTTCAGGTAAGGATTCCCTAGAACAAACACCAAAACAAAGGTCGATCCTGGACACCCGTGAGTTCAGACGGAGGATGGAGAATGGGAGGTCGAACACAGACTCAATGGTTTTGATAGAGGGTGTACTGGCTCCTCCAAAGGGGGTGAATCAGTAATAATGTAATTATAATCCTTTTCTTCAAATGTTATATCAATGTAGAATTATTATCCAATAATGAGAAGTAATAAATAAACAATTACACATATACACAGTACACCAGTGTTTTACGTGGAAACCTAAATCGGGAGAAAACCAAGGAATTCTTTTTCTTATATGTCTTGAAGAATTACATTCATTGGAAGCACCAACTTCCTTTGTTTTCTAGCTTCAACTAGAAGGAGGCTCCAACCCCCCAGTTTCTCAGGCTACAACCTGAGGGAAGCTCCAACTCCCTAAATTTCTGGCTACAACCAGAAGGAGGCTACAACTCCCAATGTTCTCCAGCTACAACCAGAAGGTGGCTACAACCACCTGTCCTTGCCTCGTCCTGCCACCCTGAAGTAGAGGTAGAATGATGGAAGCACAGTCACACTATCACTATGAGATATACTGTTGTAAACCTGTACCAATAAATCTGAACCATGCATCAACCTGTAATCAACCTGTACCATAAACAAGTGCATCAACCATGCACCAACCTGTAATCAACATGTACCATAAACAAGTGCATCAACCATGCACCAACCTGTAATCAACCTGTACCATAAACAAGTGCATCCAACCATGTACCAAGTATGTTCTAATCATGTTTCAACTACTCATCAACTATGAATCATCAATATGTACCCACATAATCAACTATACACTTCATGTATGTGTCAACTCATCAACTATTTCTCTCAACCATGTACTCAACATGTGGCACAACCAAAATCCCTCATCAATTTCATCATCCAAATCTGATTTGTAGCTCTTTAATAGACCTGGTGTATATGATCACATTCTTGGAAACCTTCCTTAACTTTAAAAACAAGAGACTATCATTTTCATCAAACTTTTCTTTAGTCTCACATGCCTCGTTTTGGATTAGTCAATAACCCTAACTTGAAGTAATCATAACTTTGAACATGTAATGTATAAATATATGAAAATGATAGAAAATGTTCTTCAGTGTGTTTTATGCAATTCCTCCAAGTGGAACTACTTGGAACCTCTCAGAAAAGGAGTTATAGAAAAAATGGCATACCTTGATGAATTCTGGCTTATTCTAGAGAGCGACCTTGTAGAGAATTCCCTGCACAAAATATTTCATGAAATGATTTGAAACTATTACATAACATACTAAACACTATAAACTAACCAAGACATTTTGTCTCACTGAATTTCGATCTGTTATGAGTAAGTTATGACATTTTTACTCGAAACACATGATTTTGACTCGTTTCAGGACTGACCACAAACCCTATTTTCCACAGAGTGTAACTCCCGAAATACAACGACCCACAAACTGAATTTTTAAAAAAATATACTTGGATATATTTTCTCACTTTCATATCCATTTCAGGATCTGAATCATTATAGAAAACATTTTATAGCGAAAATGGTGAGATGACTTGAAAATAACATACTTTAGAAAGCACCATCAAAAGAATTTATCCTTCCTTGCATTTCGTCCTTCTTTTCTTCACTTTCCTCAAAATTTCAGCTTATATATAATTTGTATACCTTAGACACCTATAGATATTCAATATTCTCAAGTGTGCTTCAAATGAGAGAGCCTTGCCTCTTATTTATACTCTCCAAGTAGCTTCCTTAAAAACATCTTCTAGGTCAGTTGGCCCCACTTTCCTTATTTTAGGGTTGGGTCCACTTCTAATTTCTCCATTAAAATTATTATTGAAATAATTTATTTTGTATTCACTTTGAATTATAATACACTCATCACTTCACTTTATTATTTATCTTTTAAAATCTCTTAAACCACTTTGATTACTTTGACCTTTTGGGGCTTCTAGATGACATATGAGGGTCATCCAACTTCGTAAGGCCATAACTCTAAAAACATGAGGATTTATGTGACATTATACATACCACCAGAAAAGGAATGACATGTACTATCCATATAGAATAGTATTATATGAAAATATATCATAACTCATACTATTACCCATCAAACAAACTTGGGTCCATTACCCAAACCTGGGGTCTCCAACTTCTCATGGCCATAACTCTCTAACCATAAGGAATTATGTGACATTCCACATACCACTGGAAACAACATGAAAGAAACTATCCATATAAGATATTTTCTCTAACAAATTCACTTTTCTTCATCTCATTATTCTACAATTAAGCATGGGTTCTCTTACTCCACAAATTGTCTTCCCATGAGGGATTTCACCATAAGGGGACCACTTTGGATTTCATCCATATTTACTTCTTATCAACCATGACAAAAAAATAATGAGTCATATTTACATCAAACACTATTGGGTCCATTACCCAAACCTTTGTGCTACAAGTCTTTCTCCAAGGGTTGACATCAATGACAACCAACCTTAATCAACAAAATCAACACAAGCCTTTTTGGTTTTCCCCCGAGTTGTGTGAGGGTATTCTTGTAGAGGTAATATGGGATTTTCAGTTCAGATAGTCGATGGTAGAATGGAGGAGGAATCCCTCTCATGGCTCAACTCAACATATTTAACTGCATGCACCTATGTTGACACTTGTCACCCATGAAGCTTGTTCCTTCCCATTTGGAAGTCACTTGTCCTTCCAAAGAACTTAGGATAAAACATCACATTTCACATGGCTTTTGGAGTAATATTAAAATATTCTTCCCAAGGACTCAAGCCCCTAGGCTCAACACTTAGCCTCTCTTTCCAACCTTCCAATCCCCCAATCCCTTACCCACTCTGTGGAAGCTTAGTTCGCCATCACTCATTCATCGTGGTTGGCCTTCATGCAACGATGTTTATAATTTTTATTAATGTTCTGCATGATTACATATACAAAAGCAGGCTCTTAGCCTTAACACTTAGGCTCTCCAGTCTAATAACACATAAGCCCACCATATTATATATACTTGTCTTACCAGCCTATAAAGCATAATTACAATTCATAATTCCAACTTTATACTTCATAGACATGATTTACAATAGGGCTCGGCCTTGGGGACATTACAATCCCCTCCCCTTATTTTTGCACTATCCCCAGTGCAACTTTACACTGCATCTGGAAGATTTTCAAAATTTTAAAAAAGATGCGGGTACTATGCCTGCATAACATCTTCATTCTTCCATGTCGCATACTCCGGACCATACCTGGTCCACTGGACCTTTACAAGCCCTATAGCTCGAATCCAGAGCTGTTTGTTTTGCGTGTCCAATATGTGCACAGGATGAACTTCCAGGACACATTCTTGTTCCACCTGAATCACATTCCAATCGATAACATGATTAGCATATAGTATATATTTCTTAAGCACTGAAACGTGAAACACATTATGTACAGTCATGGATGCAGATAATGCAAACATATATGCAACTAGCCCAATCCTTTCCAGAATTTCAAATGGACCACAAAATCTGGTTGCCAACTTGGCGCAACTTCCCAGCTTCAGGGAACTCCTGTTAGCTTTCACTTTCAGGAAAACATGATCACCCACTTTGAACCCTCAGTGGGTTTTGTTCCTATTAGCATAACTTTCCTGCCTATCTTGGGCAGCTTTCAAATTCTGCTTAATTTTTATCATTTGGTCCTCCATCTCCTTGAGCAACTCTAGCCCAACTACTTCTCTATCAGTTGGATTATCTCAGCTCACTAGAGTATTTCACTTTCTTCCTTAAAGTGATTCAAATGGGCTCATATTCAGCAATGCATGATACCCATTGTTGTAGGTGAATTCTACAAAGTGTAGGTAGTCTTCCCATCTTGATGGTTTGTCCATCATATACATTCTCAGTATGTATTCTATTACTCTGTTCACCCTCTTTGTCTGTCCATGAGACTCAGGATGATAAATTGTACTAAATTTCAGATTCGTTCGGAATCCTTTGAACAATCCTTTCCAAAAATTTGAGGTGAATTTCGGGTGTCTGTCAGACACAATCATTTTAGGAATTTCGTGCAATCGTGTCACTTCCTTCACGAAAATGTCAACAACATTTGCTGCCTTGTGAGTAGTTTTCAGTGGAATACAATGGGTAGCTTTTGTAAGCTTTTCCACCACCACCATGATCGAATCATGTAGCTTGGCTGTTCTAGGAAATTCCGTAATAAAATCCATCGTTACTACTTCCCACTTCCACTCAGGAATGGGTAAAGGTTGCAACAACCCTATTGGGTGCCTATGCTTGGCTTTAACTTTCTGTCACTCCATACATCTGGTCATGTATTCAACAATCTCTCTCTTCATACCCGGCAAAAAGTAATGGCTCTTGATCACTGTTACTGTTTTCTGATATCCAGCGTGCCCTGCATAAGGCACAATACGCATCTCCTACAATATCATTTGTTTCAAGCACTGGACATTGGGTACAAAAATTTTGTTCTTGTCCAACAATATTCCATTTGTTTCCAATTTATAAACTTCCATCTTCTGTGGCATCTTACCCTATTGTAGCTTGGATATCAATTCTCTATACCGCAGATCTACATTTGCAGCCTTTAGAATTCTGCTTTTAATATCAGTCTGATACAAGCTAATGGATGTAGCATGTAATTCATGAACCCTCATGTTGAGTGCATCAGCCACGTTATTCTCCTTTCCTTTGATATGCTTGATCTCAAAGTCATACTCACACATAAATTCCAACCACCTTCTTTGTCTAACATTTAAAGTTGGATGATCAAACAAATATTTCAGACCATTGTAGTCTATTTTCAATTGAAATTTCCTTCCCATGAGGTAATGTCTCCATTTCCTCAAAGCGTGAATGATTGATGCCAACTCCAAATCGCGAGTGGAATAATTCTTTTTGTGCTCTTTCATCTTCCTGGACTCATAACAGATTACAAATCCATTCTGACTGAGAACTCCTCCCAACCCTTCTTTACATGCATCTATGCACACCACGAAATCCACATTTGGATATGCAATCCTCAAGATTGGAACGCTGATTATAAACTTGGCTCACCAACCTATAAAACATAAGCCCTCCAGCTTATATAAACTTGACTCACCAGCCTATAAAACATAATTACAATTCATAATGTCAGCTTTATACCTCATAGACATGATTTACAACAGGGCTTGGCCTTGGGGACATTACAACACCCTTGGAGCACATAGTGCGTCCTCAAGTGAAAGTCGCGCGAGAAAAATGAAAGAGGTGAGTGGGACCCTTGGAGCATGTAGTGTGTCCTGAAGGGCACGTCGCACAAGAGAAACAGAATGAGGCGAGTGACACCCTTGGAGCACCTAGTGTGTCTTGAAGGGCACGTCACTTTGTTAACTAATAAGTGATTAAACCTAGATGGCCTTAGAACGAATAATGTGATAAGAAAGATTTAAAAACAATTTCCCTAATAAAATGTCTCTGAGCCTAGGAGTTAGATCGACAATCATCACTTCAGTGTTAATAGACCTATATATCCTAAAGCCTTTCTTTTCTGTGTGTGGATGATGAACAAAAGATGCACTGCCTGGTCGTCTATCCCTATTGATTGTTCCTGATCAATTGATTGTCTTTCTCCTTCTTGCGATTGAATACCCCTATGCATTATTTATCCTTTCTCTCTGCAAGAATTCAACCCCGAATTTCCTCTGCAATTTAATATATTTTGATAGTAAAATTATCTTGCATTTTCATTACATCTAGCCTGGGGAAATCCTTTGTAATTGATTACATTGATAGTGAATTTTACACTGTGATTTTTACTATTCCATTGACTGTGAATTTACATTTTTTACTTTCCTTTGGGTGCAATTTTCCATGCGATTTTCATATGAATTTCACTGTGAGTTACCATGTTATTTTTTTTGTTTCTTCCAACCCTTACCACAACATGGAATGCATTGATTTTCACTGTCTGGATTGGCTTGAATGGATAATTGTTATACCTTTTCTATTGTAGTTATGTTTTTTTTTACACTGCGAATTATTATGCAGCGATTAAATGCAATATATTAATTTGGTAGAGTTTTTACAAATCGAATACAGGCATCGATTAGTTCCATAGGGTTTTTAAATTCCATTAATGTATTTAAACATTGCATGTTAATGTCAGTGTAATTTAAACCAACAATCTTACATTTATTATGGCAGCCATGGTAGTAATAATAACATTGTGGACAAAAAACTAAATTCGACGATAGGTGTTCTATTGACATCGATATTATAATATAAAATTACTTCGAATTCATTAAGCGACAGTGAAGATATGAACACTTTAATTTATACAAGATTATGTTTTCCTTAAGACTATTCCATTCGTGATGACAACGATGCTGTGTTTTTTTTTTTCCGATTTTTTATTTCTAAACAACGAAACTTTAATTGTCGTTTGACAACGATTCCATTAACCACCTACTGATGGCATATCCTTTTAACAATGATTTTATTACGGGCTTCTCGTGGCATTTTACACCGAATTTACTCCCCGAAATATGAGCGATTTTCATTGATTAATCTACCCACATTTTAATAAATTGTTGATAGTGATTACATAATTGGCACTGTTTAGAACTTGAACGGTTAACATTTGAATGGATTGGCATAATCCTCGATTGACCATGGAAATATAAGAAAAAACTATTATTATGGGACAACACTAACAATCCTCGACGGATGTTATTAATGGATAGCAACCCTTCTTGTTAGATATTGATTCCTTTATCTTAGACAACGATTTTTACTACTAAGTTTGACAGTTTCACTTGTGGAATACAAAATGATGTTTTTATGAGTACGTCTGACGGATTTAGTGGTGGATAACCCAATGATTTTAATGTGATGTCTGAAGGTCGTAGTCAAGGATTACAGAGCAACTAGTTTACTGTTATTTTCCTCTCTAGTGTTACATCAATACCCTTATGGAGAAAGAAAACGATATTCTTCTTGTACGACAACAAAGAATATTCTTGTATTCTCACACGTATGAAATCTATATCCTCCTTGTTTACAATGATAATTATATAGGTAAGAAGAGTAAAGACTAAAATCTGTAGTGATATTCTTGTATTTTAGAATTGTTTGATTCTTTGAACCAACATAAAATTTATTTCTCATTAACCCTTTTCACTCCGTGACTTACGTGTAAATCCTAGATATTTTTCAATTATTTACTTATGAGATTATTGTTAGACAAGCTCACATGAATTTCTACTTGAGACTTGATGGATTTTGGAATTTTTCTGATTAACGTTTTATTAGGGAGATAGTTTAGAGGTGTCCTTGCTTTTTGGGTGATAACGATGAGGTTTTAGTAAATATTTAATTGAATTGTTCTTTTTATCGAGCGAGACTTGAAAATTATCTTTATCGAGGCCTTTCAAACGTTTTATTTCTATTTCAAATCCTTAATCTGTTATCACATGAGAAATCTAGCTCTCAATTAACATTCTACTATTGGGAGAATTAAAGGAGAAAATTCGTGCACAAGAATTTTTTATATTCTTCAATTAATATGTTTCACAGTGTGGGAGACTTCCTAAAGGGGCCTTGAAGAATTCAAGAAATCCTTAGTTCGGTTGTGTAAATTAATTTTTGGGTAATTTCTTCATGCACCTCATCAACTTGTTGCATGGGTTCATGGATATAGTCTTCTTGCACTCTGACATTTAGTTTGGTATCCTAGAGTGTCATTTTTTTGGTATTGGTCTAGATGGGTTGTGTTGCGCTATGATTATTTTCAGGCCTATCACCTTTTGTAGGCATTATTCTAATGACGAGATCATTGTGTGCCCTGATGGATAGATGCACATGATAACCTGGCCAGAGTCTGTGCTACCCGTTGTGTGTGTTGGTTCGTGGTAGTTGTTTTCGGTGTTTGGGTGGTAATGACTTCATGTGTTTGGGTTGCGTGCCTTTGAGGTTCTAGTGACTGGTCGTTGAGGCCGTTGTGTCGGGATTGTAGATGTTGTCCTCTAGCTCATAGGCATTGGTATGTTTGTATCAGGCAGGTAGTAGTGTCTCTCTGATATTTTATGCGTGTTTTTCCCAATTGCTCTTGTGCTAGTGCATGGAGTCGTAGTTGTATGTTGTCTATTCTGAGGGTGTGGTGCTTGCCATTAGATATGTTGTTTAGCGGTAATCATAGTTTTCATCCTGTTTGAAAAAAAACAAAATTGCACTTTCTCCTTCGCTGGTAGTCATCACGAACGGGGTCACTACAACCTTATATCCCTTGATATATGGTACAAACCTCAATAGATCTATGAATTTATTTATTAGATTGTCCATGGCCATTTGTCCTAGTTGCAATTCGTAAAATTCCTAAGTTTTTCTTTCATAATAACGTTTTGATAAGCACTGCTTCTTGAAATACATTTCGAATTCTAACCATTCCATTTGTTTTTCTTTCAATCCCTTTGCTAATTTCAGGTCTTGCTACCATATGCTATATTTTCCTTTTAAGTTATATATGGCCATTCTAACCTTCATATTACTAGAGTAATTATAAATCTGAGAGTATTTCTTAATGTATAACAACCATGCTTCACCTTCATCACTAGTCTTATATTATCGATCAAAGGTGGAGGTTTGTATCTTTTTGAACTCATCTTCTAGGTGGTCTACTTGTTTTCTTTTCCTTTTTCTAGATTCTTTGTTTTCTGTCATGTATGTGTCTTCGAAAGAACTGACCTCTTTTCCTTTTTCATGAATAGAGTTCTTAGAGGAATTTTTGTGGACCTATTCTTTTCTTTCATTATCTTTTGGACTCTTATTTGTTATTATACCATGTAACAACATTACATTTGTTTCCAGCTGGTCTTCTTGTGCTTTCTTCAACTTTTTGTTATCTACATTAAATACTTGTAATTCCATGATAAGGTTCCTCATTGTTTCCAAGATATGGGTTGTTGAACTTCCCTAACTATTATTTTCTGGGTCTCTAGGAAGTTCTTAGTTATAATTCCCCTCAGTTCTATCTCCTTCCTCATTCTTCACTCACATTTTCACAAAAGATAATTTTTTTTTCTATTTGTAATAATAAATATATTTGTTAGATTTTTTCTTCAAAAACAAAATACAATTCTGGTATTGTCCTGAGATCCAAGCATTGTAACCTACAACTCTAATACCATATGTAGTGTACAAAAAAATTCATTAAAAAAAAAATTGTAGGGGAAAAATAAAGGTTATTAAATAACAGTTTCACTATTTATACACATAGCAGTTTCACCCAATTGGATTATCCGTCCTAAAGTTTGAAGAAGATTTAAACCCAACCTATATCCTACTGTTGCATTTCATCATAGAATTTTTATTATATTATATTCATACATTTAAATACATCGATGCATTAAAGGCTACAGATGTCAAAGTCCATAGCATGAGCCCTAGGGTTACATCAAACCATGCCATGCATAATATAATAGGTAATAAGTTATGTTATAAAACATGTAAGCGATATAATTCTTGTCAAAAAGATTAAAACCTTAAATGGACACAAGGTTTAACTAGGAGACATAACTATCATATTTATAATCTATGTGTTAGGGTTTATAACACCAATAATAACATAGTATCTTACCATAGTGTAAAGAATCATTTTTAAACAAGGAAAAACGATGCACATACAACAATAAAGATTGTAACCCTACGCATAAGTTGACATGGTTTTCTCCGATCTAAGGCTAAACATATAAACCCATCATTTAAGTGGTTCGTAAATCGTCCTTGAGGTGGATGAAAATGTCATGTCTCAACCTCGGTCGCTCTAGCCTGTAGAAATTTGAGTTATGCCTGAACCATTAATGGCGATAGGTCATGACTAGTACCCTCCTGAAATGACACTACAGGGAACCTCCCAATGTGGGCTCTCCACTTAAGTCGATTTCACATGGCTAGGGTGTGGGGCGTACCAATTGCTCTTAATCCACTAGAAAGGGGCTCGAGGTATCATTATTTCTTTGTAGTCTGCTCTTTGGTATTGTAAAATATTTTTCCTCTGAACTGTATCCAACCCATGATTTTGGTTATGCTCAACTCTAGTCAAGGATGGAATTAAACAATACATTCTAAGGTTCTCCATGCACATGGGTTAGTAAGAGTTCTATTTCTTATGTTCTCTATGCAATATATTTTTACATAATTTCATTCTTTATGTATGAAATGTATACTCTGTGTAATGCATTCTCTGTATGGTGCAATGTAATATTTGTGAGGTTCTATGTCACATACCTTATGTTTTATATTTGTTTTGAGGGTCGGTATTGCATGACAGTTGTACCTCATATATGTGTTTTCATTCCAGGTTCCACCGTGTTCACTATTTCATTTGTAAGTTGGGTGAAATCCTTTAAATGTCTCGTCGGGTTTGAGGGTTTATTGAGTTTATTATCTGTTGGGTATCAGTATTCAAGGCTGTATTCTTTTGGGTTCCTTCCGAGTTAGAATGTGGTCAGAAACACTATTACTATAAGTTAAAACCTCCAAGATTTTTCTTGTTTTGGTTTTAAAACTGAATAGGGGTCATTACACCTATGACACTTTTCAAGAGCATGTTGTAAAAGAAAATAATCTTCAACATAGAGGACTATGCGGGAAGACACTATTGAATGTCATGATTGAAAGATTATAGTCTTATTGTTACATTATGGGATTCGTCCAAATCCTTTGAAACTAACTATGCTGGTTGACGTTGTTACAGACTTGACAGTTGTTGAAACTTTGTAGGTAAAATTATAATTACTCTCTCTACATTCATGACAACATTAAAAGGCCCCTATTCTCTTTTTTTTCTTTGGAAAATAGCAACATCACTTCTTTGTATCTTCGGGTGTATCGATATTTATTTTTATATGTCTGTGAGGAAAAGGATACTCAACATGTTTATGTCACATTTCTTTTCTCCAATATCGAGTTAGGATACATGAATGTTGGATAAATTGGATAATTTCATCACCATCTAATTTGGGAGAACTTGATGTTATGGGATTGAGTTGGTATGTACTCTGATGACTGAATAATTAAGTAGGAATATGAACTAGAATTTGGTATGGTTCTAGGGTATGCTCAACATGGGAAGTACAGGGTTCACTGTGTTGAGTGGGGTTTCTTTGCATATTAGAATGGATATGACTAGGATGGAGAATTTTTTTATTATCCTTTTATTTTTATCGCTCTCCTTCTAGGACCAATTATGTTGACAAGCCAAAAATGACTTGTTTCAATCAATAAGGGATAATGCCTGATGTTGAGTCCCAATTAGTCTTACTCTTTTTTGGGGTAGCAAGATTTGATTCGTATATGGGCCTGGTTTCCACTAAAAATTTTAATAATAGAGAAGGAAATCAAATTTGATTCTATCAACTATTATAAATCTAAATATAGTTAATGCTAACAAAACCTATGCTACTTAAATAATCTATTAATCTAACATATCATGATTAGGAGCTAGTATAAAAATATGAGACAACATTAAATATATTATTTAACGATAGAAATAATTCACCCTCTTAGTGATAGGTGAAGACAATAATAAAACAAAGATGGATAATAACGAGTTATTTTTAAAACTTGTACATTATCATTTCATCCGATAGTAACCATAAAGTGAATAGTCATATTAAAAAATACAGACAGAAGAAATTTGTATGCATTATCGTTCATAAAATTGTTGCATATCAAATAGAAGCAAAGAAGATTATCGTATCATAGTTTAATACCATTCATGGACCAAAATAGTCCTTATGTCCTTTATTTATGCAATAAGAATTACAATAGTATATCGGGAAATAGGTTATTGACTCTTTTATAATAACCCTTTTTTATATAATGAAATTAGCATTTTCAGTGTTTAAAAACACAACTATTCCAACAAAGGATGATCACCTTCAATAACCACTCATAGAACCATATCAATGATCAACACATCGATTTTTTTACGTTGTAAAACCCTCGTGAGGAAATATCGACAGCCCTAGCCAACATGGCAAGTTCAGGAAATCTATCGATGGAAAAGAAATATATTCCAGAGAGTTTTTGACAATCAATCATCAACAAATGACCCTCCGTGATCTTTAAATATAGATTGCAAACCAATCGGGTGTCAAGGCATGGATCAATGTAGTCACTAAGATCAAGGGCGATGTGATCCATTAGAACACTCTATTTTGGGAACACATTATGATTGCCTGATTACAAAATCATACTAATTTATACTAACATAGTTATATATTTAACGAGAACTTTGACCTCAAAATGAGAACTTTGGTGCAAAAAACCCCTTCTTTTTCTATAAAAAACAACCAGATCAAACCTCGTTTAAAAAAATGGCACTATGGGTACCACCCATTTTTTGCATGGTGGTTAAAATTGTGACTTGTTTGAAATCATTTCATTGACAATGAAAATCATTGGAGAAAATCAACCCTAAAATAAAAAAGAGATGTTACGGTTAGAATTTGTTTTATTTTTAGAGTTAAAATTATGACCTAATTGAAATAGTGTATCTAGTCACTAGTATTGTCACGAACACAACTTCAAATTTGCTTGTAAATAAAACAGAGGTATTTTATTTATTAACCAATTTTATTTTATCTTTTAAATTTACATTAAAAAATAAATTGGAAATTGAAACTTGACATACATATTTTATTTTTTTAAATCTAAAAAAACAGTTTTTTTAATTAAAAGAAACATACACATATATATAATCACATTTTTTAAAGCTTTAAAAATTAGATTAAAAAAAGAAGCAGCATTAAAAACAAATATTTAAATTATTTAAAAAAAATCATTAAACAAAAATTGAAAAATATATATATATAAATAACAAAACTTTAAAATAAAAAACGCAAAAAACACTTAAAAACAAATTTAAAAAAAATAAATAAATAAAATAAAAAAATAAAAAAATTATTCTAGAGGCATGCGAAGGGAGGAGGGCGATGATGGGCATAGCCCCATCGCACCTTTTCATTGGTTTTATCATACCAATGGAAGGGAATGGGTGGGAACGGGTGTGATGCCCAACATCACTCTTCCTAACTTCCGACTTAATGAAAGGGGTGGCATGAGGAACCTATAAAGCATGAGGTCTTGGAAGCCACTTTCTTTGGGGATCTTCATAGAGACAACATTCTAATTTAGCTTCCATTGTGTAGTTGGGTTTATTTACATTCTCTTAAATTTGTCTAGTTCATTTTGCAACTATATTTTCATTTATTTTCTTTATTTCATATTGTAAAGGGTTTATATGATATTTAACTATTTTTAAAGGGTTTATATGATATTGAACTATTTTTAAAGTATGCTTTGTATACTCTTACTGTATATTTTTATTTACGTAGAATACAACCTCTAGGTGTAGGAATTTATTCACCCTTGCTACATATTTATAACAACAAATTGGACACTACACTGTTGGAATATGCTAATTATTGAGAAATCCTGTAGAGCGTCAGGTTAGAGAGAAACCCTGCAGATCCAAAGAGAGGCCAAGATATAAAAAGGACACTGCAAATCGTAGTAACAGAAAACTAGAGAGAAAGCCAAATATCGCTGAAAATTGGAGTAACGGCTACATATCGCATGAGATCGCGCAGGTTTCGGACTGCAACAAATTTGGTGAGGGAAAAATAGAGTTTGCGTGCTTTCCATTGAACAAGCCGAGCCCTCTGTTCCAGAAATAGCCAGAATAAAGAATTCCACTGTTAATTTCTTTTGCAGCAGACGTCGTTGTCAGATTACAAATGCCCTGTAAAAACACGTGCATTGGTCATTCGTAAAGTTTACGTTAAGTTCTTTGGAATCATCCAAGGAGAGAAAAGCCACGAGAGGCCAAGGGTTCCATGCTATAAATGGAAGTCATGCAGCATACGAGTATAAGAATCTTCACTATTTTAAATAAAAACCCATTATCATAATTTTAGAGGAAGCACGTGGGACTTCTCTATTATTTTCATTTTCAAGGAAGTTTTCAAAGGAGGTCCATGATAGTTTTTTTTTTTTTCTTTTGTTTGGTATTCATATCGAAATAATTTTTTTTTTTTGGTATTTATAAATAAATAAAATATGACATTATGGTGTTTCTAAACTTAATTTTCGAGTATTTTTGTATCTTGTCTATTTGTAATAGGTTGGTTGAGAATTTAGTAAACATTGTTTGTTGTACTTATGATAAAATGTGGTAAAGTGTTGTACGGGTTGCATGATCGGTTGTACCCAACACCCCTAAGATTTTTGGTCCAAAGTTGTAAGCTTGTCCATAGGAAAGATGTACTCTAGCGGTGTTTAGTAGGCCATGTTGAGTCACGCTTACATGGATTAGTTTGATCATGTAGCATAAGAGTGGATGTGGCATCATGTTTTGGAATTAACCACTAGGTAGGTACAAGGGTGGCACATGTACTCATATCTAAGCTTGACGGTGAGTCAGAGAAGTTGTATCTTAGGTTAAGCGGGGAATAAGAGATGAAAATCTTAGAGTGTGAGTTGGTTGGGGCCAAGTCATAGAGAGAGTCTAATGCATTGATGAACCATGTATGTGAAAATGATTCCTAGAGAACTAGCGAGTACATCAATTGGCACCGAGGTATCTTGGTAGATGGATTTCATTTTATATGGACATCAATGATCAATTGTTTGCAGAAGGAAAAAGTCTGAGGACTAATAAGTTTTATGAAGGTAAAAAAGAGAAATAATGAGAAAGTTTGAATATGAAGCTCAAGGTGAAGAAATCCCAAGTGAGTTCACATGGCACTTGAGTTGAGGTTTGTGGTCAATAGAAACCACTTGAATGAAAAGTTTGTGGTCATCTACAAACAATATGGTGTGATGGTTAATGGTCATTCGAAACCACTTGAGCATTGTAATGGTTAAGGGTATGCCAACAAAAAACCCTAGATATGGTGAATTGGTTGAGGGTAACCCATAGAAAACCCATGAGTTGATTAAGGATGTAGCCATTGGAATTTGTCTTCTCCCATCATCATATTGATGTTTTGAGCTATAGATCCTATTGATTATTTTTTTTAGTTGTAGCTAAGTCTCCCTCTGTCTTTCAAATTGGTGTAGATGAAACAAGAAGAATGATGCAATAACATTATATCTCAAGGATTGTATGAGAACATTTTTCTCAAGTTGCAGTAGCAACCATATTTAATATTTTGAGATGGAAAATAATGAAAGGGGGAGAAACATCAATGAACATGAATGTTCTAGTTATTGAAGAAGTTTATGTTCTAACAAAAGAAATAAAATCTTTTGGAAGATCCTATTGAAATAGAAGAATATTGTTGAAGAAATTGATGCTATGAAGAATGTGAATCCCACTGTATAAAACCACATGTGGATGATGTAATTGGAATTGATCACAAAATGTTGTAAACCTAGATGAGACATAGACTAGCAGACATTCATGGTTAGTGTTAGAATTGTTAATAGTCGTAGTTAAGGGGGAGTGTCGAAATATGATAATTACACATGTTAACTATTTTTGGAAATTTCCAAGTTTAGAGAGTCACAGAAGAGTCTCATTTAGTTCTAGTTAGTTGAAGAAATCTCTAAAATATAAGACTCATATTATTAATGAATTCTATGTATTTAACTATCTCTTTAGAAGCAATGAATCATTCATAAGTTTAGAGTTGCATCTCTTTTGTCTTGTGTTTGGTTGTGTGTTCTTTGCTTGAGTTCATACAGTCGTAGCTATAAGTAACTGACCTCCTCCTTCATCCACTAGGATTAGAGCCTATTTATCATCCATGGTTGTGGATGTGTGTTCAATCCCCATACCCTCTTTAATTTTTTTGAGTTTTTGGGCCTATTTAATTTTTTGTTGCTTTTTTAGTTTGTATGCAAGAAGAAATGTCTTGAAATCCTTGATATCTAACTCAGAGATCATTTGACAATTATAAAGAGACTTAGATGTTCCAACTCACATTATGGGGCCAACATTTTGACTGACTACTCTAGTGTATGGGTGCATTATCTGCAAGGTGAATGCACTTTACCAGGTTAATCGTTGCAAGGGGTCATGATATCGCACTATTTGTAATTAAGACTAGAGATAGATGGAAGAATGTCAAACTGGTGAAACTGAGACTATCCCACCACTGTCACCTCAATGCGATAACTCTTTCTGTTTAGCAAGGTAAGGCCCAAGGGAGATGTCCCTGATGACCTGGGGGTTTGAGAAGATAAAGGCTTATGGCTGAGTAATATTATTCCCCCTCACAAGTCACCACCGATCAGAAAGTCTGGCTTAATAGACAATAAAGATAAAATATAACAAGAAATAGTAACCAAGAAGTGTACCTACCTGAGACAAAGAAACAAATAAACTATACATGCAAAAGCTCACTTGTTGGTTAGTACTTCATATAATCAATGACTTTCTGATAATAAGCAATTGAGCAATAATATTGACGAAGTAAATGAATGTTTATACAATTGAAATGATTACAATATCACTTCACAATAAATGCTAACGAAACTTTAATGATGAATGGAAATCAATGTAACAATATCAACATTTTAGAAAAAATGTCTTAACTAATCATGCAATTGCTTTAAAGGTAAAACATATGCTTCATAGAGGTTTTTATAGCATAAAAAAGGTGACAACTGCAATAGGATTAGCAGTATTAGTCTATTCTAGGGTTATAAGTAATTAAAGGTTGTTCAAGAATGTTTAGAAGTTGTTTGTGATCAAGGTACTCAATACAATAGGTCTTACATCAGTGCGCTACTAGGGCATATGGAGTCAAAGATAGTTGCAAATGTTGAAGGGATAAATGATAATGATAAAACTAAAGACAAGAGGGTTGGATGTTGAGGTGTTGCTAAATCAAGGCCTCAACAATGAAACCATAGGGAAAAAAGGCTCACTAAGTTGTAGAAACCCTAGGCCTAAGTGCGTTCTCCTCCTTCTTTATCTTATTGGCAAGATGAAATCTACTAGCTTGAGTAATAATTTATAGGGCTTTTTATCGCACAATTTGTAGTAAGGATAAAGGAAGGATGTAAAGAGGAAAACTGGCGTAACTCAACCAATCCTACCCAATGTCACCTTGATAGGAGGTTTCTTTCTATTTAGGGAGGTTAATCCCAGGGGAGACGTCCCCGGTGACCTTGGGTTTTGAGAAAGGAAAAATGATTGTAAGACAAAGGTAAATTTCCCCCTTCACAAGTCACCACCGAGCAGATAGTCTGGATAACATCCAATAAATAGAAGTATAACAAAGAAAAGATAGATGCACCGGCCTAAGACAAAGAAACAAGAAATTGATATATGCAAGCTTTCTCACTCGGTTAGTACTTCATATAATAATGAGTATCTGATACATATATAAGAAATTGAATAATAAATATTGACGAAGTCAATGTTTATGAAATATCAATGATAATAAATGTCACTTCTTAAATAAATGATGAGGAAATGTCGCATTCAATCTAACAATCAACACTTCATTAAATTAATGCCCTTACATCAACCATTGAATTACTCAAAATTGAAACATTAGCTGCACAATGATGTTTATAGAACAATATGATGACAACACTTAGTTATTAGGGTACGTCCTAGGCTAGGGTTAGAATAGTTAGGGTTTCATTCAAAGTATTGAGAGTGATTTTGATCATAATACTCATAGGATAGGTCTTATATCAATGTGTTTCTTAGGGTTAATGGAGTCAAATGGAGGACGCAAGTGTTGAACGATCAAGGAAAATAATAAGGCTAACGACTAGAGGATTAAGCCTTGAGATGTTGCTACAGCAAGGCCTCAAAGACAAAAACCCTAGGGGAAAGAGGTTCACTTTGGTGTAGGGGAACTAGGCCTTAGTTCTCTCTCTTTCTTCCTTAGGTCAATGGAAAAAATGGCTAGCTCTAAAAAATGGTATAAGAATAAGAGAAGAGGGTTTACAAGGAAACATGTTTCTATGGAAAGGCCTCACCAACAAACCCTAGAAAATCATCTCATCGAGGTGTAGCAGGACTAGGCCGCGATGAGTCTCCTTCTTCTTGGCTCAAAAAAATAAAACAACTTGCATGAGAAGATGGGGAATGATTGTAGCTAAGGCTAGGCTCTCTCTCTCTCTTCAAATAATGGCTGAAAATTCTTGACAGGGACATGAGACAAGGACCTACAATGTGTGCTTGTCAACTAATGTTTATTCAATAAATTTATAACAATAAATGAAATAAATCACAATAGAACCATTAAATTAAGAAGTTTTGAAGAAATTCACTTATATTTCACCAAGAAAAGTCATAGAAAACCCTAGTTGTAACACCTTCCATCAAGAAATATGCCAAAAATGCCAAAAGAGATCCAAAATGCCTTACTTCAATAAGTGTGCCTCACAATTTCAGCCAAAGAACCCAAGTGTAGCGCTAATTTCAGACCTCACTAATGAGTGAGGGAAAGATGATGAAAATATGTGAGTGAAGACTGTCAATATATACCATACCAATGACCTTAATTAATTTTTAGGTCACCTTAAGGATGATAAGGCCAAAATACCCAATAATATTGGTTTACATTAAAATGTCATAACTTAAAACCTAATCAAGCAATAAGCAATATGTCATGCCCCTTCTAGGGTGGTGTTATCCCTTTCTAGGGAAAATGCATCCTCCTCAAGAAAAACATTATCCCTCCTTGGGCTTCTCCAACCTGCCACACGTGTCAAACTGCCATGACTACCACCCAAAGTGTCCATGAAGATGGATGATGTCATGCGCCTCTTGGGTGATGTCCCCGACCTTCCAAGGCAAATGCTCCAGTGAAGAGTGCACAACCCCCATAGGTAAGGCTCTGCCAGGGTACCTTTATGGAATGCCTTCCTCTTCTCTAGTGAAAACCCCTTTGTCCTGCCTCTTCCCCCCGATGGGGTCTCAACATCCATCTAGTGGGATCTTCATCCCCATGGAGGTTCGAGCTAGTCATCTCCCAATGTGTACCTATCCAATATGGTACTTATCTGTTGGGTATGATCCTTCACATCAACAGATACGCCCTCCATGGGCTCATAATTCATAGGGATCATAGCAATGTCAATCACATCCAATCATTAACTTTATTAAACATGTGCATAAAACCCTTTTTATCGAGTGAAGTGCTCAAAGATATTATACAAATCTACAATGCAAGTCTGGAGGAAGTGATAGGGTGTCCTATTGGGATAGTGTCCACTAGAAAAGGGATCTTTCTGAAAGAGATCAAATCCAAGTCATGTAAATGGTTGAGGTGGATAACGGATGTCCTGACAAGGGGTGCAATGATAGCAGGGAAATGCAGGGCTTACCTGTGGGTGCCTTTGTAGAAGGTGAGATGCACCTATCCTGGATGAAATTGTTTCTAATCCCATTCATGCATTTTACTTTTTATTTTTTATTTCTTTTTCTTCAAGAAGCTAATCAGGGGACATTGCCCTAGCGTGGTGACCAATGGTGGCAATGTTACCCACAAGCACTTTCATGGAAATGAGAAGGTTTTCTCATGATGAGACACCCTTTCTCTTGACCATAAAACCAAGAGCCACTACCCTGGCATGGTAACTAGCTGCAAGTAGTGTTATACTGCTAGGTTACCATGGACCTAATAGGTTGGCTCGTGATAAGACCCCCTATCCTCTGACTAGCTCTTGTTTTATTATTTTTTATGGGTCCCTCTTGTTTCTTTTTGAGAAGCCTTTTATTTCTTTCTCGGGGATCCCTGGGCAAAGAATCTCTAGTTTTTATTTTTGTCTTTTATATTTTTCTAGCTTGCTCTTATCTTCTGGGCCTTTATCCCCTTATTCCCACAAGGCAAGGTGCAACCCTTAAATTATTGGCCAACTCAATTTCTGGACCAATGTAATGGGATGGATGAGTGGGAAGTAAGATGGAAAGTGGTAAGTATGACGGGAAGGGATGATGAATTTTCATGGATCCCCCCGGTGGAAACTCAAAAACTATAGGCGCAAGCTTACTAGGGCATCCTGTCATTCCCCCCAAACATTGTCAAGTGGACAAGTATAAGATCCAAGCACCCGTTATAAACAAAAAGAACTAGATGCACATATTCAAAGGTTTTTAGAATCAGAGTGACACATACCATGATACCCAGACTCATTACCTCATGGAGAAAGAACCATCACTGATATAGGACCAAGCCAAGGTGATGGATGTTGTTGTTACTGACAAAGTGGGGGTGTTGAAAGGAAGAAACAATGGGCCCTCCAAGGCCATGCTCAAGTTGATATGGCTCTCGGTACTCCATTTATAGGACCTATGGGCTTCAAGACATAATCTTCTAGCTAAAGTGGGGCATAACATCTGGCTCCAACTCGAGGTTATGTGCTCACCGTATAGTGCATGAGAACCTTAGTAGCTATGGAATAACTTGTAGCTTTCTTGATCTCAATAGAAACTATCAATAATCATTTGGGGTGGTGAAATCACCCCCAACTCATATATATATATATATATATATATATATATATATATATATATATATATATATATATATATAATTGAAACAAAAGAAATCATATGTACAAGTGTGGAAACAAGCTACTCTAGCATGCAATGCAATGGTATATACAATGAATGAAAATTCCCACTTACTTGTACTTACCTGCTGGCTGGATATTGGATGTATTCAAATGACCAATGAAACCAATCCAACAATGTCCCACAATACCTATCTTTGTGCTTCATCATAAACCAAAATAGTGATAACTTACACACACAAATAACATGGGTTAGAGAATATATCATATTATCGAAAATCATAAGGTCTAACTCATGGAGGTGGGTGGGAGGGATAAAATCATGCCAAGTCATTCTCTGCTGAAAGTGCTCAATCCACTTCAATAAGGGGTCATGAAAAGTCAAAGGCTCATAAAACTGACTCAAAAGGTCTGCAAGATGGTTACCTAGGATGTTCCCATAATCTAAAGCTTTGGAAAGGATTGACAAGGATCTAGTAAATGTCTAGGAAATTTTAAAGGGAAAGTTGAAACATTAAGAGGACAAACTTAAAATTGTAGTATTCAACCAACCCTTGGACTCTAGGGCTTTCCCTAGAGAAAACTCAACATCAAAAACATATTCCCCAACTACACCTCTAGAGGCACAACAAAGTAAAGTAATCAGAGGTCACTGGGGAAAGTTGTCACAAGTATCCTTCTTTAAGCAAAGAAGGTCCTTTTTCCTATCAATATCTGAGCACAATGGTGGTTGATAGTCATCTTCATGGAAAGAATCAAGGTGTTTAGAGGATTACTCATCAAAACCATCAAGGTGAGACTGATAATTATCAGAAAAACAAGGTACTAGGTCATCCTTGGGTGTTTGAAAAGTATGGGTAAAATTCTCATCTCCTTGTTGCTAGTGGTCAAGAGTAACCTGCTATGATAATTGTAATCCAAACACTTGGAAATGACTCTCAATTTCATATATGGGATCCATCTCATAGCCAACTACATCCTACCTATGTCTCCCAACATCTATGAACTCAACAATGTTATCAACCATGTCACTATTTGTATCATAACATGTAGTATTTGACGCATTCAAGGACTCATTTATATCCTCCTCATGTCCCCCATCATAAAGTAGAGCATTATCAAAATCTTGGGGAGGAGGGTAAGTTACTGTTTCTTCTTGTGCAAGGGCTTTGAGGACTTGGGTGTCTTCAACATGTGTTATTGTTTCATCCTCATGAACTGCCCCTTCATCTTTAATTCTACAACAAGGAAGATCCACTTCATTTAAGTCTTCCATTTCTCCTTCATTTTATGAATCATGGAACAAGGTGTCCTCGGAGTCCTGAAAAGGAAAGAAACTAACCTCATCATCCTTTTGTTTTGTAGGAGGAAATGGTTAGTGGATGACATCATTAGAGGGAGGAGAGAAATTTGATACTTCACCATTTTTCTTAGGTTCCAACTCCTCAACTATGTTTTCAGTAGTCCTATGTTGATCTATGGTTTGTTCCCCTTCTTCTTGGAAATCAACAATAAAGTTCTCAAGGGAAACCACAATTTCCTTGCTAAGAGTACCTGAGGTAAAGAGGTATCTTATCTTGGATAAGGATATGTTTTTCTCAATTATTGTGGCCTTGTTGTGAGCTTCGTTGAGCATCCTTGGGCCCCTTTTACTAAGGGGAAAACCTAGATGCACCAAAAGTGCATGAGTGTAGAGATGGACAATGTACTCATCTTCAGGACGATGGTTTTTAGGAATCTAAAAAAGTGCATTCTCAAACCTATCTTGGAAGTCTCTGAGAGTTTCATTCTCAGTTTTCTTTATATCTTCGAGTTCTTTTTGTAATCTTGAGATGTCTTCTAACTCAATACCCCATTTTTCGAGAAAGGTTTCTTCCAATTGTTCCATAGTTGTGATGATAGCATCGGGGATATTTTTATGCCATTTTATAGCATTCCCATGAATAGTGGTGGAGAAAAATTTCATCACTACATCTTCGTCATCATCACTGACAAGATGGAGTCCAAAGTAAGAATAAAAATCATGCATATGATGGTCATCTCTTTCCCCTTCACTACCAGTGAATCTAGGGAGCCACCTTTCATACCTCGGGGCAAATTGTCAAGGGTATCCTGGGATTTTACTCACGTCGATAGGCATGTAGTTTCTTGGATCCCATTGTGAATTCATAGTTGGCTTTGTCATCAGTGGAGTCACGAGATAATTTTCTTGAAACTATCAAAAGATAAGGGAAAAAAACCTAAGTGGAGTCACCAGGTAAGCTTGTAAGATAAATACTCTTGAGGCAAGGCTTACTGAAAAGTGTCTTCTTGAGGAGAATTGAATCAGTGTTCCCTAGAAACGATACCAAAATCTTATCACACAATTTGTAGTTAAGGCTAGAGATATATGGAAGAAGGTCAAAGTAGAGAAATTGCGACTATCCCACCATTGCCACCTCAATGGGATAACTCTTTCTATTTGGGAACATAAGGCCTAGGGGAGACATCCCCGGTGACCTGGGGTTTTGGGAAGACAAAGGCTTATGGCTGACTAATATTATTCCACCTCACAAGTCACCACTAATCAAAAAGTATGGCTTAATAGTCAATAAAGATAAAAGATAATGAAAAATAGTAACCAATAAGTGTACCTCCCAGAGACAAATCAACAAAGAAACATACATGTGCAAGCTCACTTGTTGGTTAGTACTTCATATAATCAGTGACTTTCTGATAGTAAGCAATTGAGAAATAATATTGATGAAGTAAATAAATGTTTATACAATAGTGATGATTACAATATCACTTCACAATAAATGCTAAAGAAACTTTAACAATGAATGGCAATCAATGTAAAAATATCAACACTTTAGAAAAAATGCCTTAACCAATCATGCAATTGCTTTAAAGGTAAAATGAATGATACATAGAGGTGTTTATAGCATAAAAAAGGTGATGACAACAATAGGGTTAGTAGGATTAGTCTAGGCTAGGGTTATAAGTAGTTAAAGGTTGTTCAAGAATGTTTAGAAGTTGTTTGTGATCAAGGTACTCAATACAAGAGGTCTTAGATCAGTGCGCTACTATGGCATATTGTTTCAAATATAGTTGCAAGTGTTGAAGGGCTAAATCATTATCATAAAACTAAAGACAAGAGGGTTGGATGTTGAGGTGTTGCTAAAGCAAGGCATCAACAATGAAAACCTATGGGAGAAAGGCTCACTAAGGTGTAAAATGCCTAGGCCTTAGTTATTTCTCCTTCTTCTTTCGCTTATTGGTAAGATGAAATCAGCTAGCTTGAGTAAGAACTTATAGGGATTTTTATCGCACAGTTTGTAGTAAGGATAAATGATAGATGTAAAGAGGCAAACTGGCGTAATTGAACCAATCCTACCCAATGTCACCTCGATAGGAGGGTTCTTTCTATTTAGGGAGGTTAATCCCAAGGGAGACCTCCCTAGTGAACTGGGGTTTTAAGAAAGGAAAAAGGATTGTAAGAGAAAGGTAAATTTCCCCACTCACAAGTCACCATCGAGTAGATAGTCCGGCTAACAGCCAATAAAGGGAATTATAACCAAGAAAATATAGATGCACCTACCTGAGACAAAGCAACAAGAAACCGATATATGCAAGATTTCTCACTTCGTTAGTACTTCATATAACAATGACTATCTTATACATATATAAGAAATTGAATAATTAAAATTGATGAAGTCAATGTTTATGAAATAACAATGGTAATAAATGTCACTTCTTAAATAAATGCCGAGAAAATGTGGCATTCAATGTAACAATAAACACTTCATTCAATTAATTCCCTGAAATCAACCATTCAATTGCTCAAAAGTAAAGCGTTAGCTGCACAATGATGTTTATAGCAAAATATGACGTCAACACTTAGTTAGTAGGGTTAGTCCTAGGATAGGGTTAGAATAGTTAAGGTTTCATTCAAAGTATTGAGATTGGTTTTGATCATAATACTCACATGCTAGGTCTTAGATCAGTGCATTTCCTAGGGTTTATGGAGTCATAGGGAGGATGCAAGAGATGAAGGATCAAGGAAAATAATAAGGCTAAGGACTGGAGGATTAAGCCTTGAGGTGTTGCTACAGCAAGACCCCAAGGAGAAAAAACCTAGGGTAGAGACGATCACTTTCATGTAGGAGAAATAGGCCTTAGTTCCCTCTCCTCCTTCCTTAGGTTAATGGAAAAAATGGATAGCTCTGAAAAATGGCATAACACTAAGAAAAGAGGGTTTACAAGGCAACGGGTTGTTATGCCAAGGCCTCACCAGCAAACCCTAGAAAATTGGCTCATCAAGGTGTAGCAGGACTAGGCCCTGATGCGTCTCCTTCTTCTTGGATCAGAAAAATAAAATGGCTAGCAAGAGAATATGGGGAAAGAGTGTAGCTAATGCTAGGGTATTTCTCTCTTCAAATAATGGCTGAAAATTCTTGACAGGGACATGAGACAAGGACCTACAATGTGTTCCTGTCACCTAAGGTTTATTTAGCAAATTTATAACAATAAATGCAAGAAATAACAACACAACCATTCAATTAAGAAGTTTTGTAGAAATTCAGTTACATTTCACAAAGAAACATCATAGATAACCCTAGTTGTAACACCTTCCATCAAGAAATATACCAAAAATGCCAAAAGAGATCCAAAATGCCTTCCTTCAACATGTGCACCTCACAATTTTAGCCAAAGAACTCAAGTGTAGCGCCAATTTCAGACCTCACTAATGAGTGAGTGAAAGATGATGAAAATATGAGAGTGAAAACCATCAATATATACCATACCAATAACCTTAATTAATTTTTAGGTCACCAAAAGGCCAACAAGGCCAAAATACCCAATAATACTATTTTACATTAAAATTTCATAACTTAAACCCTAATAAAGCAATAATTAAGACATCATGCCCCTTCTAGGGTGACATTATCCCTTTCTAGGCAAAATGCAGCCTCGTGGAGGAAAACGTTATCCCTCCTTAGGCTTCTCCAACCTGCCACATGTGCCACACATGCCAAACTGCAATGATTGTCTCCCAAAACGTCCATGAAGTTGGATGACATCATGAGCCTCCTAGGTGATGTCTTGGAATTTTCAAGGCAAATGTTCCAATGAAGAGGGAAAAATCCCCCTAGGTAAAGCTCTGCTAGGGTGCCTCTATGGAAATTCTTCCTCTTCTCCAGTACAAATCCCTTTGTCCTGCCTCTGCCCCCTACTGGGGTCTCAACATCCATCTGGTGGTATCTTTAGCCCTATGGATGACCGAACTAATCATCTCCCCATATGTACCTTTCCAATATGGTACCTGTCTATTGGGTATGATCTTTCACATCAATAGATACGCCTTCCATGGGCTCATAATTCAGAGGGATCACAAAAATGTCAATCACATCCAATCATAAACTTTATTAAACATGTGCATAAAATCCTTTTTATAAAATCAATTGCTCAAATATATTATGCAAATCTGCAATGCAAGTTTGGAGGAAGTGACATGGCGTCTTATTGGGCTAGTGTCCACTGGAAAAGGGATGTTTCTGAAAGAGATCAAATCCAGGTCATGTAAATGGGTGAGGTGGATAATGGATGGCTTGACAAAGGTTGCAATGATAGCAGTGAAATGCAGGGCTTACTTATGGGTGCCTTTATAGAAGGCGAGTTGCACCTGTCTTGGAAGCAATTGTTTCCAAGCCCATTCATGCATTTTTCTCATTATCTTTTATTTATTTTTCTTCAAGAAGATAATCAGGGGACACTGCCCTGGCATGGTCACTAGTGGTGGAAATGTTACCCACAAGAACTTTCACGGAAATGAGAAGTTTGGATCGCGATGAGACCCCCTTTCTATTGGCCATGAAACCAAGAGCCAGTACCCTGGCGTGGTAACCAGCTGCTAGTAGTGTCATACCGCTAGGTGACCATGGACCTAATAGGTTGGCTCGTGATGAGACACCCTATCCTCTGACTAGGTCTTTATTTATTATTTTTTATGGGTCCCTCTTGTTTCTTGTCGAGAAGCCTTTTAAGGATTTTATTATTTCTCATCTTTCTCTTACCTTCTGGGCCATTAGCCCCTTCTTCCCACAAGGCAAGGTGCAACCCTTAAATGATTGCCCAACCCAATGCCCAGACGAATGTAATGGGATGGATGAGTGGGAGGTAAGATGGAAAGTGGTAAGTATGATGGGAACGAACGATGGATTTTCATGGATCCCCCTAGTGGCATCTCAAAACCTATAGGCACAGGATTACTAGGGCATCCTGTCATTCCCCCCAGACATGGACAAGTGGACAAGTATAAGATCCAAGCACCTATTAGAAACAAAAATATTTGTATGCACATATTCAAAGGTTTTGAGCATTAGAGTGACACATACCATGATACCATGACTCATTACCTCAAGGAGCAAGAACCATCTTTGATACAGGACCAAGCCGAGGTGAAAAATGTTGTTGCTACTGACAAAGTGGAGGTGCTGAAAGGAAGAAAGGATGAGCCCTCCATGGCCATGATCAAGTCGATCTAGCTCTCTCTACTCCATGTCTAGGACCTGTGGGCCTTGAGACACAATCTCCTAGTTATCCTAAAAAGTGGGGTATAAGAGGTCCAAAATTTTACTTTCCAATTTTTAGGGTTTTGTTCTATTTTTATGTCTTATTTAACTCTTTAGAATGCTCATGATAAAAATGATTTGTTTTATTTAAGAATACCATAGGATTGATGCAACACCCATCTAGTATGTTAAACAATTAATCTTTCATTAAATACAGACACAATAAAAACTTTGTTTTAGCATAATTTCATTGATTTTCATTTACACAATTCTTTTACATTTGCCCAATGATAAATCTAGATAACATGATGAAATAAGTAATATGTTAAATCTATCATTTAGAACTTAAAAGAAGAGTATATACAAAATATAAATAATCAAATACCACCAAAAAATACCTCCTCGTTAGCTTGTCGAAGCTCATCAGTTGTAATGTAGTCCTGGTCACTTCCAAACATTCTTTTCCCACTTGCCTAGAGTGAAACAATGGAATCCTCCCAGCCAACTAGGAGCCTAGCCGGTTTCCTAGCTCGAAACAACCTTTCGATTTCTTGGCCTTCCCTGCCCGTGGCTCCAAGATCAGTAAAGCAAAAATGCTCAAAGAAAACCATCATAAGAAATATATCTTCCAAATATTTCACAACCTCTCATGATACTCAAACCTCCCAATTTCCCCCCTTTCTTCACCACTTATTCTCCCTATTTATCAAGTTTCCATACACCCTTCCCCGAGTCTCCTCAACCACCCTCATTATTATCCATCAACCTCCTTATCTAGATTTTTGGGAAAAGATTAAAATAAAACTAAAATATAAATGACTTGCATTAAACAACAATAAATAAAATGAAAAGTCTTTCTTCTCATGCTAGCTAAAAATGTAATTTGACAATTATCCCCAAAGGGTACATAACACCCCACCATGCTCATTTAATTTATCATACCCACCATCTATCAAAGTCAATAAGGTATTTAATGCTTCTAGATATTTTGTATGCAATATAATTTACATAGTCAATAAACATTCAATTAAATAGTTAATAATTTACTTTAATAATTAAAACATTAATTAATTGTACTAGTGTACATGGGTAGGGTATGTGTGCATAGCTAGCAGACCCATATCTCATGTATGTACTAACTATAAAAAATCATTGCCTCTAGTGCATAGTTCATATATAATCACCAAGACATATAGGACAACAGATCAAGTAATGAATCATTTAATAATCTTAACGAACAAAATTACACCAATTCATGAATAACTCATTATCACACTTAAAATATCAATAGGAAATCAAAGAGGGTTTTAAACATGGTAGGAACCAAGTGAGTAAACAATAGTGGAATCTCTAATCCCCAATCATTATTCTCAACTAACATCGAAGCATCTTTCCTTCCTAACCTACTTCCATCTTCCATCCTATCCTTTCCTTTGTTGGACTAAGCTGGACCATCAACTATATTGACCTAACTCCAGATAGAACGCGTAAGCGGAATTGTCATACATCTCAACCAAGCTTCCCCAACAGGCAACTAGCAGTCGCCATCACACGTCTAGGGGAGCGTGACTTCACACAACCCTCCCACGACTCTAGGTTTCAGAGGATAAATGGTGGGAAATACCTCCACCCCTCCTCATAGAAATAGGGTCAACACAACTAGTAGTCGCCATCACACGTCTAGGTGAGCGTGACTTCACACAACCCTCCAATGACTCTAGTTTTCAGAGGATAAACAGTGGGAAATACCTCCACCCCTCCTCATAGAACTAGGGTAAACACCCTACATCAAGCCCTTTTGTGCAACTACTTTTCTTGGAGTCATGTCATCAAATAACCACTCTTGGCAAGTTGTGCATCCTGTCAAAACCACACTTACCATAGGTCATAACAATATTTGAAACCATAAATTAAATCATAAGTACAACTTATAACATACACTATATTTTGGATGTCTGCGACATCCAAATTATGTCAACACTATAGACATTTGGTCATTACATAACTTGTCAACCTGCAAGTTAGTTCAATAATACTCATATCCATGTATATACGTCATAATTTCATATAAGAATCCATATCTGTATTGGCGTTCAATTAAGAAATGTATATTTATTTTTATCATGCCTTGCATATCTTACACATTCACAACATAACTTAAACTTCTATCCATGTACCAAAATTCCCCATTTAAATTTACATGTTTAACCAAATCACATAATCATCATCATTAAAAACACATAACAAAAAAATATAATACTGTGCAACTCACAAATAAGTCTAAACGTACACCTCTCACATGTCTATATTAGTTTCACTAAGTCCAAACAATTACTAAGCAATGAATTACTATAATGAGAAAAATCGAAGCTATAATTGCCTAAGGCCAAACTATGGGGTGTTACATACACCCAACTTTCAGGAAACTTCGTCCCGAAGTTACGCTCATTCACAATATGAGTAGAATTTATGACACAACTTCTATTTTTCTTTCATGATACCAAAACTTGTGTTATATTGGTCCCATTGGACCAAGACTTGATTAAAACTTGTCAAGGCTATTAATATATTGATTGTAACTACGCCTATTTAGTAGGCACTTTACTATGTCTTCACTCTATTTTATTACCATTGGTAATTAATTTAATGAAAGTACATGTTTATCTTGTAGATTTATTCTTCCTAAGTTTTATATAGGAGCCTCGTATTTAGAGTATAGTCTATTGGTTTGGTTGCCAGTTAGAACCTTATCTTATCATCAGTTATTTAGTTAAGTGAATCTTATATTGAGTTCAATATATATGCCATCACGTCATAGATACAATCCCACCTTGGATACCTTGATAATTATAAACAATCATGATTGACTTTGATTATTACTCTAGTTTGACAATACATATGCCATCACTCATGAGATTGGCACACAAAAGTTTGAATCATGCTTAGGAACCTAGACTAAGATAATGCTAATTGATTGTCATGTGATTTCATCACTTTATGGTTCGTTTGTTCATTGTCCTCGATCTCACTTTCTTATTAAGTCATATAATTTAGATCTTCATAATTTATGAAGTTAATAGTTGAGTAGGATTTTCTTCATCATACTTGAGAAAATCATGCTTTCTATCCATAGTTAATTTTTACCAATGTGCCTATACATAAAGAACACCATCTTGACACGTGAGTTAGTGAACATTTCTATACAAAGAATAAATTACTAAGGGTTCATTCCACACTCTACCATTACTTGTCTTTAATGCCTTCATTCCTTGCAAATTCTCTTCTTACACCTCAACCTTATCCTTTATATCTACATGTGACTTACCAACTTTGGTCTCTAGCCTCTTTTGGTTACATCACATTCACTCTTCAGGATCATTTCTATACTATGGAAGAACTTTAGTAGTGGGATGGACACTCTTATTGTTTATCATTTGAATTGTAATTTGGTTTATTTTAAATAAGGTAAATTTCTCTTTAAATGAACATTGTAAACATTATGTTGAGTATACATTTCTTATTGCAATTTTGATTTAGTTGCAAGGTCATCTTCACACAAGGTGGTGGTAGATAGTAATTATTTTTGTCACTTGCACTCACTACCATTGTTCCTTAGTAATAAACTGAAATTGAATTAACAATCAATACATATCTAGCAATTACCTATTCACTTAAATATCACCGAGAAATTTCCATTATCATCTTGAACTCAAGTTCCTTGTTCAAAAAATAGGCGCTTATGCTATCACTTAGGATTTCTTTATATTATTACTCCATACCATCTTTTCTAGAGTTCACTAACATTCCTTATATTGTATTGTCTCATTTAGCATTTATTTTACACATTCCTATCCACCCTACATCCACTACCACTTTCTCTCTCTCCTTATTATTATTAACAATATTATTTTAAGCACATCATGAGTTCTTAACTTAATGAATACTTTAATTTGTTTGCAAACTTATCATCTTATTATCTCATAAACCTTTTATTTATTACTTCAACTACTCTCCCTTACTTTTATAGAATATATTCAATTTACCACTTAAGTAGCACACTTCACTATGTTTAATCAACTATTACCATTTCATTCTTCCATATAATACATCATATTGTTAGTTCATGCATTTCCAATCCACCTTAACTCAATTCTAACTTGTTATTTAACTTGCCTCCTATTTCCTTTCTTCCACCGCTCTATCCTACTTTAAACATTGTGAAATAACCCAATACTTTGTGTTAATTTATTTTACTTTAATAAACCACCGTTAATTAACGTCCTTATTCATTACAAACACAAACAATAATTATATTTATATTTATATTATATTAATTTTTTATGCTCCTTAATCTTTAATATTACCTATTACATATCCTTGCATTTGTCCATATACCATATCTATTTAATAAATTATATATATGGTAATTTTAATAAATTTATTGGCATAAATCCATGTGCTTCACCTAAACAAATCAACAACATTGACCATTGATTATATTTAACTAACCCCTTGGGTTAGTAAAACTATCTTATTTGTTTATTTAATATGAGAAAAAAATATATTTAAACTTTGCAACAATTTAATAGCGACTAAAATCTCTTCAAACTCTTCAAGTAACATAATAATTATTTTTACTCATTGTTTGTAATAGGTAATGGGTTGTATTTAATTTATAATGATTTATAACTTTAAACTTTGCATTGAAATGATACAATAACCCATTTTAATATGAGGAAAGAGATTTGAATCTTATTTCAACTAAAAAAAATCTCTTTCTTCAACTCAAAAAAAATAATTTAAGCAATTTTGTAAATTTTTATTTCACATAATGTGATATTTGAATTCAAACTTGACACAATATAATACCTCATTTTAATATATATATATATATATATATATATATATTACATCAACTTAATATTTTCTATTTTTTTTTGGTCAAACAAGATGATAAAAATAACAAGTTCATATGTAAATAAAAATTTAATTCAATTTAATAATACAAATGCTAATATATTAACTCCATTAGACATATCAATGTTCAATTTATCACACACATTTATTATATACCAACATGTCATGTCATATCATAAACCACACATCACGTCTCTGAACACAACTCCCTAGGTGTTTGATAATATCTTATCTCCAATAAGGCGGTTTCTCTATTTGCTTGTTCTTTACAGGTTACACAGTTTCCAGGTAAAGACTAACCGAGGGTTTGGAGGTATCAATTATTCTTAGGGTTTGAAGGTTTGGGCCGAGTACTTTTTTTTTTTTGAAATCCTACTCTTGCTCTCCAATTCTTTTATTCAACAGCTTAACGACTCAAATTCTTCAAATGATATCGGTTGTTCTATTAGCTATAATGAACAAACCATAGTGTTTGGTGAGATCTGACCTTTGAGTTTATGGTGCAATCGAGCGTCTGGTGTCCGAGTAACAATAAGAGTGAAAGAAGGTATCGAAGGTGGTCATTCCACAAGTTTGGAGGAATTTCTACTATAATTGATTCCATTACAGGTTGGGAAAGTGCTTATAATCTGTGAAAGTCTGAAGTTGGTAGTTTATTTTTTATAGCTTATACATTTCTTAGTTGATTTCTATAGCTGGTTGAAGCTATGGAAGAACATTTCTCTTCCATCTTTGGTACTGAGAAAGTTAGAGTAAATTTCCCTTTCTACTTCAAAATTGGGGGTTGTAGGCATGGAGATCATTGTTTGCGATTGCACACAAAGCCTAGCATCAACCCTACTATTATTCTTTCTAACATGTATTAGAGGCTAGATATGATTACCCCAGGGATGGATCCTCAGGGTCATGTGTTAGATCCTCGAAAGATTCAAGAACATTTTGAGGATTTTTATGAAGATTTATTTGAGAAGCTTGGCAAGTATGGAGAAATTGAAAGCTTGAATGTTTGTGACAACTTGGTTGATCACATGTTTGGCAATGTTTATGTACAGTTCAGGGAGGAAGAACATGTCGCTATTGCATTGAAGGCTTTGACTGGTAGATTTTATGCACGACGAGCAATCATAGTGGATTTTTCTCCTATTAATGACTTTCGTCAGGCAACATGTAACTGTGGGTATGATGATCATCCCCAATACATGCAACTGTGGTGGCTACTGTAACTTTATTCACCTTAAGAAGATCATCAAGGAGATGAGGCAGAAATTATTGGGAAGGTATAGACGGTATGGACATGGTTACAGTAGAAGTTGGAGTCGAAGTCTTTTCCCTGGGATTTCTATAGAAAGACACCATGGTTATGATGATTGTCCTCATGGTGGACGTGGGTATGATGATCGTCCCCAATGTGGTTGTGGTTTTGCTAGAAAAAAAATTGAAAGGGATTACCCTGGTTATCATGATGATACACATGGGTGAAGGCCATGGAGCCACAATCCAGGTCATAGATGAGGTTGGAGGAGGATCCAAAGTCCTAAGAGGAATGGGAGGAACACAATTAGGAATTTGCATAAGAATCCGATGATCCCAAGGTAGAGAAGAAGAGAAGCAACCCAGGATGAGAGAGAAGACTTAGATATTGTTAGAAGGACACATGTAGAGAAACAGATAATAAAGAACCATCCCAGGAAGAGAAGAATCTCGAAAAAACAAAGAGCAGTTGGCAATATAAAGCTGAGCCAACAGAGAAGAATCCAATCCTCTCCAATAGAGAAGAATCCAGTTTTAAGCCGACAAGAAAAATGAAGAAGAGACTCTGTTATGTGACCTAGAAGACCTCTCAGAAGTTGAATGTCCAAAGTGTGAAATGATTTGAAAGAGGTCAAAGTACATGAAAAGCTAAAATGATGATAAATGGCCCAATGAAATGTTTTGACATTCACTGTATTCCTTCCAAAGATGCTTGTCCACATCCCCTCTTACCAGTGAACAACATTGAAACAAGCTTCTATTTTCATGGACAACAAAGTTATGGGAGCAGAGTACACTTTAGTGGTAAAAGATCAATATGAATGAGTAAAACAAAGTCACACAACATAAGCATTTTCTTTGATAGAAGGGAAATCCTTGGTTAATTATATACTCGGATTCCTAAGGAAAGAATATATCTTCCTAAAGTACTTGCATCTTCTTCATCAACAACAAATACAGATGAAAGTCAAAATTCATCACAATATTCAGAAAAAAAAAGTCGGAAGATTATATTAGCCGATTTTTAAGAGAAAAACCAAGTGAGATAGAACCAAAGATTCTTATAGGAGATAAGTTTTATACTTTGAGCAAAAGGGAGAAGTTGAAAGTTTCAGTTTGGATCAAGAATGCATTAAATGAACTTGTCACCAAATTAGTCCCAAATTATATCCAAGCCTCGGAGAGAATCAAGAATGCATTGAGTGAACTTACTAACAAATTTCTCTCAATGAATACCCAAGAGACAGAGCAAAGAGAAGAGGAACAACATGGAGCATCTAGTGTAGAAATTGATAAAGAGACTCCATCAAGGCCTGTTTACCTCAAGGACCTTCTAATACAGTACAAAGGTGAATTGTATGTTCTGGAAGAGGCATTCAAGTTTCATGCATCAGAGGTGGGTGAATTCAACAGTAGATTGAAGAAATTGCCAAAAATGCACTTAGAGGACTTCCTTAAGCTGATGCAGGCAAACACGATTGAAATGTTGACATCAAGGGATGTCCAAACTCCAGAGGGAGTTTATGTGTATTGTGACTTCATTATATATTTGAAATAACTTCCATCAGAGAAAAGCTTACCGAGAAAGAAGTGGACCATACATTTGTCAGAGGAAGAAGCACAAGCTATTTTAGGGGAGTATTCAGGACCACAACCCGAAGTTGAAGGGATATTAATGCCTTACGTAGTTCCACCACATGTTATGCCCCATATTGTGGCATCTTCTATATCAAGCAGAGTGATGATTGATATTACAATCATAACGAGTGTAGTAAATGTTGTTGCATTCAAAGTGGGGGGTCTTGCATCAATGATGGTCTTTGTCATCACTGGCCTACTGGTTGTTATTGCGAATGATTTTGTTTGGCCTTTGGCATTTTCTTTTCTCAAGGTTGTTGTTGTAATTCTTCTAAGATGTGTGAATATAGTCTGGACAATTTGCTAGAGTGGGTAGCATAGGAGGATTTCTTGGGCATTACCCAGAAGATTCTATTTTTGTTTGTTTTAGCATATGGTGATTTCTGCTCATTGATTCAGGCAATATTTTTTTTATTGTAGTTGTACTCATAGACATGGTCATTCTTTTAAGGTTCACTCTTATAAGGAAACCAAAAGATTTCAGAAAATGGGATATATGGCAAGCTATTGAGTTTGGGCACTCAAAACCACATGCCTGAGTAGAGGGTTCAACTGAAGTTACATTTAGAGATGTTGCATGCATTGAAGAAGTAGTAGAGGAGTTGAGATTGTGAAATCCCGAGAAAGTGTTTCTTAAATCTCTAGTCAGAGATAAATAATTAGACATCCAAAATTTTATAAGTTTTCAGTTAGAACAGGAGATAGGTGGCCATAAGACGAATGAGAAAAAAAAATCATAGTACATTCACACAGTGTGTTGTATAATTTTGTATTCTAAAAACAACGAGCCAAATTCTGAATAATCAGTAGTACATGAGCACCTCGTTTAGTACAATCAAAATCTAGTCATTGGTATAACTTGAGTGATGACACAGAAGGATATATGTGCTAGAGAGACGTATGGAATGAAACCAACCACTCCATATGGTAATATGTATAGAGAATGAAAATCTAAATGTAATAATGTCAATGCGATTGATCTGTAATTGAATCATTTCAACCTGTCTCTGGTTATATCTAGTCATCTTTGTGTAGTCTTGAGTCTCTGAGTGTGATTGTAACAACCCAAATTGGATGCAGACCTTGCAGACCATGTTGGCACATAGACAAAATCCTAGTGCTATGGGTGTTGTGGGTGGTGAAGCTCAGGTTTCAGTTTTGAAACCAGGCTCTGATACCATATGTAACACCCATTCAGAATGTTAAACAATTAATCTTTAATTAAATATATACACAATAACAACTTTGTTTTTGCATAATTTCATTGATTTTCATTTACAAAATTCTTCTACATTTGCTCAATGATAAAACTAGATAACATGATGAAATAAGTAATATGTTAGTTCTATGATTTAGAACTTAAAACAAAAGTATATAAAAAAAATCAATAACCAAATACCACTGAAAAATACCTCCTCCTTAGCTTATCGAAGCTCATCGGTTGTAATGTAGTCCTGGGCACTTCCAAGCATTCTTTTCTTGCTTGCCCAGAGTGAAACAACGAAATCCTTCCATCCAACTAGGAGCCTAGCCAACTTCCTAGCTCCAAAGAAACCTTTCAGTTTCTTCGCCCTCGGTGCCCATGGCTCCAAGAACAGCAAAGAAAAAATGCTCAAAGAAAACCATCATAAGAAATATATCTTCCAAATATTTCACAACCTCTCATCATGCTCAAACCTCCCAATTTCCCCCCTTTCTTCACCACTTCTCCTCCCTATTTATCAAGTTTCCATACACCCTTCCCCAAGTCTCCTCAACCACCCTCATTATTATCCATCAACCTGCTTATCTAGATTTTTGGGAAAAGATTAAAATAAAACTAAAATATAAATGACTTGCATTAAACAACAATAAATAAAATGAAAAGTTTTTCTTCTCATGCTAGCTAATAAATGTAATTTGACAATTTTCCCCAAAAGGTACATAACACCCCACCATGCCCATTTAATTTATCATACCCACCATATATCAAAGGCAATAAGGTATTTAATGCTTCTAGATATTTTGTATGCAATATAATTTACATATTCAATTAACATTCGATTAAATAGTTAATAATTTACTTTAATAATGAATACATTAATTAATTGTACTAGTGTACATGGGTAGGGTATGTGTGCATAGCTAGCAGACACATATCTCATGTATGTACTAGCGATAAACAATCATTTCCTATAGCTCACAGTTCCTATATAATCACCAAGACATGTAGGACAATAGATCAAGTAATGCATCATTTAATAATCTTAACGAACAAAATTACACCAATTCATGAATAAGTCATTATCACATTTAAAATATCAATAGGAAATCAAAGAGGGTTTTAAACATGGTAGGAACCAAGTGAGTAAACAATAGTGGCATATCTGATCCCCAATCATTATTCTCAACTAACATCGAAGCATCCTTCCTTCCTAGCCTACTTCCATATTCCATCCTATCATTTCCTCTGTTGGACTAAGCTGGAGCGTCAACTATGTTGACCTAACTCCAGATAGAACCCCTAAGCAAAAGTGTAACACATATCGAGCAAGCTTCCCCAACAGGAAACTAGCAGTCGCCATCACACGTATAGGGGAGCGTGACTTCACACAACCCTCGCACGACTCTAGGTTTCAGAGGATAAACGATGGAAAATACCTCCACCCCTTCTCAAATAACTAGGGTCAACACAATTAACAGTCGTCATCACACGTCTAAGGGAGTGTGACTTCTCAAAGCCCTCCCACGATTATAGGTTTCAGAGGATAAACTATGGGAAATACCTCCACCTCTCCTCATAGAACTAGGTTAAACACCCTACATCAAGCCCTTTTGTGCAACTACTGTTCTTGGAGTCATGTCATCAAATAACCACTCTAGGCAAGTTCTGCATCCTGTCAAAACCACACTTACCATAGATCATTGCAATATTTGAAACCATAAATTAAATAATAAGTACAACTTATAGCATACACTATCTTTTGGATGTCTATGACATCCAAATTACGTCAACACTACAAACATTTGGTCATTACATAACTTGTAAACCTGCAACTTAGTTCACCAATACTCATATCCATGTATATACATCATAATTTCATATAAGAATCCATATGTGTATTAACGTTCAATTAAGAAATGTATGTTTATTTTTATCATGCCTTGCATATGTTACACATTCACAACATGATTTAAACTAGTATCCATGTACCAAAATTCCCCATTTAAATTTACATGTTTAACAAAATCACATAATCATCATCATTACAAACATATAACAACAAAATATAATATTGTGCAAGTCACAAATAAGTCTAGACATACACCTCTCACATGTCTATATCACTTTCACTAAGTCCAAACAGTTAGTAAGAAATGAATTACTGTAATGACAAAAATCGAAGTTATAATTGCCTAAGGCCAAAATATGGGGCATTACAATTGAGAATGAAACCACAATAAAGACCCTCCTATTTGTTGACTTCTTGCAAATTTCACTTTTATATTTGGTTAACGTACACTATAGGATATGGTAGTGTACCAACAGACACCATGGATTTAAAAACATTTTCCCATCAAAAAATTTCATATTTTCCTTTCGAATGATGAAATTTTGTATTTTGTATTTTTTTAAGATGCACATCAAAATGTATGATAGTGGCTATGCTTTTTTTGTTTTTTGTTATAGGTCATTAAAATTTATGATGGCTATGTGAAGTTGTTCCATCTTTCAAAACCATTAATTTTCAATTTCTTGAGGTATATAACAATGTAATTTTGTTATATATAAGTAATAATATTCCCAACACACATATAAAATAAGAAACCTTCGTCTTCTTAAAAATGATATAAATCTACCATATCATCATTTAACTTATAACATAAATGAAACCCAATATTATGATCATGTACCATTGCATAAACTAAAGATCAACAATCATTCCATTGCATAAATTACGAGTCAACAATCATTCCATATCATGTAAGTGATCAAAATGTCACTCAACAACAATTTGAAAGCATTCATCACATCGCTTCATTAATGTTACTAAAAATACAAAAGACAAAATAAATTAATTCTATCCAAACCGTGCATCACATTACTCTCTTAATCTTAATACATACATATTGTAATAAAATATCATCCATATCTTAATATGGAATTCCTCAAAGACGAATTTGCATTAATGTTACGAACGTGAAAAAGAAGCAGAAAAATTATTTTATCCCAACCTTGTATCACATTACTTCCTTAATCTGAATAAGGATATATTGTAATAAACTAGGGTTCATATTTTAATATAGAGTTCTTTGAAAATGCATTTCCATTCTAATATTTTTGAAATAACATAGTTATATTTATAATATAATTTTTTTTAAATAACATAGTTTTATTGTAAAAATTATAATTTATTAATTTATTTAAAAAAAAAAATATTATTTATACATCCATAYACCTAATGATAAAAAGAAATTAGTATTTGTATATTCATACACCCAATGATGAAAGTACATGTTCCATATCAAATATATCGAAATTTTCTAACTTTCGGTAACTAAATTACATAATAGAGATTCTCAAACAGTAAGCGAATACGCAACATCTCAGTTATATAAAACATCTAATGAACATAAAGCAACCTGTAATAATACAAAATAGTGAAATGTATGAATAGTTCAAAATTTATGCGAAATAGTGAAATGTATGAATAGTTGAAAATTTCCGTTGGCTGAATGTTAAATAAAATACGATTTGTGCTTCACCAAGTTCCTTGAAAATAATAATTGATATCAAAGATCATTCTAAAAGCGACAACAAAAGCCAAGTAGGTCGTATTATCCATGAAAAATATTTCAAAATAATAATTGATATCAAACATCATTCTAAAAGCGACAACAAAAGCCAAGTAGGTCGTATTATCCATGAAAAATATTTCAATTATGGGATGTTTCTTTGATTCCCATGAAATTAGATTGGTAACCAGATAAAAAGCATAACAAAATGTGTTTTTCATGTCATAATGACAGTCTGTGTATTGAATATTCTTCAAAGGTTTAATATCATAAACTAAAGTTAAGTGTACATGCAACATATATTAATATTCTTTTTCCAATTTTCTAGTGAGAATCATTAGAGGATTCCATAAATACTGAAACAAAGCTTGATGCAACCATTTAATCAGATCTAGTTGCAATAAGGTACATTAAACTACCAACTAGCCTCTTATATAATGTAGAATCAATTGTTGAACCTTCATCTCATTTGTTCAACTTTGTTCCTAATGCAATAAATGTTTTTGTTGGTTTACATATATCCATTCTAAATCTCTTTACAATGTTTGTAGCATACTTTTCTCGATAGAAAAAAATACCATGAGTAGATTGTTCAATGACATTACCCAAAAAAAATTTCATGAGTAAAAGATCAGTGATCCGAAACTCAGTTTTCATGGAAGCTTTAAATTCATCTTACATGAAATTGTTTGTGTGAATCATATCATCAACATAAAGAAAAACAATAAGTGTTTTGCTTTGATGATCATTGTATACAGAGTTGGCTCACTGCTACTCCTAATGAATCCATTGTTGATCATATGGGATTCAATTCCACTATACCAAGCTCTTGGATCTTGCTTCAAGCCATAAAAACCTTTCTTCAACTTGTACCTTTTCTCCTCTTGTCCTTTCACTTCATAACTAGCTGGTTGATCCACATAAACTTCTTTTTGCAAAATGTCATATTAGAAGGCTGACTTTAGATCTAACTAAAAGACTTTCCATTTTTTCTTGAGTTGCAGTAGACAAACTCATTCTTATTGTGTCTAACCTTGCTACTGGAGAAAAGGTTTTTCCATAATCTATGCCATGTTTGTTGAGAGAAACCTTTGGCAAACAACCTTGCATTATGTTTTTCTATGTTTCCTTTTTCATTAACCTTTGTTTTGTAAAACCACTTAACTCCAATGCTTGATTTATCTTCTGGAAAATCAACACAATCCCAAGTCTTGTTTTTTTCTATGGCTTCAATTTCATCATTCATTTATTCTACCCAGTCTTCCTCTTTGACTACTTCTTCAAAGTAGGTTGGTTGAATGGATAGAAATGAAACACGACCTTGTTGTTCATAGTCATCATTTTGCTGATGTATTGTTGAAGAGGATGAATCAATGTTGGATGAAGAAACATTTCCAGAGTTTTCTTGTTGTCTTTGTACATGTAGTCTTGGAATTTTTTGTGGATTTACTTGTTATTATGAACTTTATGTTTGTTCATCAATGTGTTGCAATGGATTTTGGCTATCCATTGTCTCGTTTTTTGGGTCATTCCATGTTTTTTTCTCAAGGAATTTAACGTCTCTCTTCAGCAGAAATTTCATGGTGACTTGATTATAAAGTCTGTATGCTTTTCACTTTTCACTTGTATCCAATGAAGATACACTTTCCACTTCTATTGTCAATATTTTTCTCATTTATTTAGGTATATGTGAAAAATCAATGAATCCATAAATTATGAAGTTTGACACATTTATCTTAGTGCTACTCCAAGGTTCTTGGGGTACTTTATCCTTCACACTGGTTGTTGAAGATATGTTTAGAATATATACTGCTTCAACCCAATAATCATTGGACAACTCCTTTTTTCTGACCTTGCCACTAGCTATGTTCATGATATCTAGGTTATTTCTTTCATCCACTTCATTCCACTCTAGAGTGTATCTAGTTGTGGTGTCTATCTCCAAAAATATGCAAAGTCTTTTGAGTTCTATTTGTTGATGATTACAACTACGTGAGACATCCTCCAGGACACGGAATGAGTGATTCATCTTGTGAGCGATCCCATGATTTGGGTGTGCCCATGAGATGGGTTTTTTGTTCCTCTCTAAGACGGATATGGAATGTTGTGTGCCCCCTGTGTCGGGTGACGAATCCCATGAGTTGGGTGTGCCCATGAGATGGGTGTGTTGTTCCTCTCTGATACAGAGATGGAACGTGGTGTTCCCCTGTGTGGGGTGAGGAAGCCCATGAGTTGGGTCTATCCATGAGATGGTTAAGGCATTCCTCTATGAGATGGAAATGGAATGCTTTGTGCCCCTGTGGAGGGACAATGCCCATGAGTTGGGTGTTTCATTCTCTTTGAGATGGAGATGAAATGACATGTACCCATGTGATGGGTTAAGGACCCCATGTGATGGGTTTATTGTTCTTCTCTATGAAGAGAGTTGAGATGATGTGATACTTCAGTTGATTCTCCTATGAGACTCAGTGAGATAAAGATATGTTGAATAGGATGTTCCTATGGTTGAGCACAAGTGGAAGTGATCCCAATGGTTGAGAACTAGTGAGTGTGTATTCTGATGATTCTCCTATGAGACACAATGAGATAGAGATATGTTGACTTGGACGTCCCTGTGGCTCAGTAGAAGTGGATGTGCCCCTAGTGGCTGAGCACTAGTGCCTGTGTGAGATCCCTTTCTATATTGTCTAAGAGTCATACTTATATTTAACTCTAATTATGATTTATATAGTAGAGGTCGGCCCCACCATAAAGTGAAAGATAATTAATATAAAAGATAATTAATATGGTAATTATCAATTATATTCTAAGTTAATGAGGTTGGCTCTATTGTGCCAATAGACACCACTTTTGATATGTCAGGTCTAATATAAGTAAAGGTGATTTCCCCATTGAGGAAACACAACACACATGTGGGTTTGGAAATTTCAGCAAGTAGATGTTCAAGGGCTGAAGTGGGCACCTCTCTTGGGCAATACACTTCTTGGTTTTGTGAGCACCATTTTCATGTGCTAGGTTTATGGAGTGGGACGCCTTTCTCTTGAAAAATATATCAAAGAATTAGTTGGGTTTTCTTACCTTGTTGAGAAGGGTTTCCAAGGATACCTCTTGTGTACTTGTGCATGGTATTTCTTCTTGTGATCTTAGTTAATGCAACAAATTGTTTATGGTGTAATTGGAGTTGTCTATGGTTCAAGTGAAATGCTAAAATTGGAAAAACAATTATTCTTGAGCCTAGTCTAGTGAAAAAATCAACATGGTTTTAGAGCATAGGTCTTGAAGAACCCATTTCACAAGAATTTACCAATCATATTTCTTATTTTGCAAAACCGTACAACCCTCCTATGGTTTCCAGAAATTCGGTATGACCCTCCTTCTTTTCCAGTTTCAACTCTTAATACTTGGACGTTGGGGATAAGTTTGTCATATAAGAGTATGACCTCATCCAGTGCACCTATAGAGACATTCAGAGTGAAATTCCAAACTTTTTGAATTTTTGTCCCTAGGGTTTCTAGGGTGCAACAATTTTCTACAGATTCTTGTTTTAGGGTTTTTGTTGCTCATTAAAGGAGCTTTTCAGCTCACTAGTATTCTTGTGACTTTCTTAAAGCTTATTTTTGGCAGTTGTAAGCCCAAAAAAACCTAAGGTTGCTAGACTATCCTACCTGTTAGGTTTTCTAACCCAGTTGACAAGGGTTTGTGAAGAAATTCTAAAATATGAAGAACAAAACCTTGGTGGAAGATAGGCTTGATGGATAAAACAACTTCATCTCCTGGAAGTGAAGCCTTCATATCACCCTTGAACAGCATGACCTATTGAGTGTGATACAAAATACTTTACCAGAGATAGTTATCGATGAAGAGAAGGAAGAAAGAAAGGAAGATTACGTCAAGGCAAGCTGTAGTGTACCCTTTTACACTACCCAGGTTTCCAAACCCCTCAATTACCATTCTATACATGAATGCTTACATAATTGATACAGGAATTATAACCACATGCATTTAACACAATTAAACACATTTAAATCTCAGAGTAAAATATATAATTCACTCCTGCAATTAAGTAAACCATAACATTCAACAGCAAATTCATTTACACAGTGGAAAACATGATACATAAACAGAGCGGTCATGCTCAACATGATTAAAACATAATTCAGATATACTTATCTTTTGATAGCTGTAGAAATCACCAACCAGGTCCAGGCCTTCCACGAACCTCCCAGCCTTAGACCACACTGTTCATCAGCTCAACAGTAGGTCACCCCCGAGCTGGGACCGAGCTCCACCCCAAGGAAAGGAATCTAAACTCAGGCTGAGGTTACAGGGAAGACAATTACATACACATTCAACAGG
>JASDQU010736046.1:283125-300545 GCA_032191745.1 Picea mariana
CTTAACAGTCTCGGCGATGAATTAGGATATCTGGTAGAGGTCGTACCGGCTCCACGCACAGGGGTTCGGTTCAGAATGGAGACGAGAGCCCACCCACGGTTCAGCTTAAGGCTTATATTTGCATGCACCAGGGTTGACACTTGTCACCCTGGGAACTGCATGTGTTCCCTCCGTATGCCCTTCTCCCACCACTTGGGAAATCATGGGCTCTTCCAAAGAACTTAGGTTAAAATAATGTGCACAGGACTTTTAGGAATAATAATAATAAAATATTATTCCAGGCCTAATCCCCCTAGGCTTAGCCCCTAGGCTCCACACTCAGCCCCTTTCCCACCTTTCAGCTCCTAGTTCCTTGCCCACTCTGTGGACGCTCAGTCCCCCATCACTCTTTAATCGTGGTCGGTCTGCACTGGCGGTATGTACATTTTATTAATTGACCTGCATACATACAAGTATATCACAGGCTCCTGGCCTTCAACACTTAGGCTCCCCTGGCCTAACAAAACTCATAAGCCTACAGCTTATTCAAAACTTGGCTCACCAGCCTATAGAACATATTTACAATTCTTTTGCATATGACATGATCTGTAACGGGCTCGGCCTTGGGGACACTACACAAGCAATATAATCTTCTACTCAGTAAAAGATCATTTCCTACCTCGTATTTCCAACCCAAAGACAACTTATGAAATGTATGAAGCATTGAATAATATGTTTGAGAGTGACAACACCCTCAAAGCCCTTACATTGAAGGGCCATATTCAAAGTATCAAAATGAAGAAAGGTGACACCGTTGCTACCTTCTTTATAAATATTTCAAAGATCAGAGATCATCTAGGTTCCATTGGAGAAATCATATCCGACTGAGAACATGTTTAGACCACTCCCAATAATATTCCAAAAAATTGGGAACCATTTCTTCAAAGCATCAATGGAAGAGAAAAACTACCTAATTTTGATCATTTGTGGACATAATGTACCCGAGAAGAAATTAGACTTAGAGCTAGAGAAGTTGAAGACTTCCCTCACAATGGAAATCATTCTCTTGCACTTCATAAAAAGAAAGCAGGAAGATTTAAAAGAAACTTTAGGAAAACATTGAAAGATTAAAAGACTTCATCAACTTCAGGGTATGATTAGAGAAAAGACATGATAAAGATGCGGTGCTTCAGATATGAAAAGTATGGACATTATGCAAGAAATTGTCCTACCAGAAAGAAAGGAAGACAATATGCTTCCACTGCTCACATTGATCTAGATCCGCCTCAAAAGGATGAATACAAGACATATGAGAATTACTTCCTCTAAACCAAATGCAATATTGAGCATGACTGCAACCCCATGTAAATTGTTTGATTTAATCATTAAACCTATAGTTGATTGCATCTTTGATAGTGAACGGTATTACCCCTAGTGTGGGAGCCCTCATGACTTGGAGAATTATCCCTAGTATGGGAGTCCAACCTTTATTGAATGATTATTATTCTAGTACAAGAGGCCATCCCTATGGGAGTCCATCTTGGTTATTATACTAGTATGAAGGTCATCAAAATACTGTAGAATTAGTAGAGGAAATGAGAAGAAATGAGACATATCTAGGTTAAAAAACATGAAAAGGAAGATATCTATCCTTCAAAATTAAAAGGGAGTTACTTGACTTAGAGGGAGTCAAACTATTTGAGAAGAAGGAAGAGACATTACCTTCTCCTCTTTAGCAGTTCAAAAGGAGACAACCATTAATATAGTTGATCTAGTTTCTTGAGTTGATATGACTAGAGACATTGCAATAGGCCATAAAAGGCCTATCTCAGGTCGATAAACTTTGCAATAGGAAAAGGGACATGCATCCTCTCAAGGCACGTTCTAAGAGAGAAAGAGACCAAAGATATTTTTTGAGATACTTTTTAGCCATGAGTCACATCATTAGTTCTTAGCCTTATTGTCATGGAGAAGCGACAGGTGATAAGAAATGGAAAGATGCCATGATATAATAATGTCATTCTATCTTGAAGAATTATGTATGGGATATTGTTCTGAGACCAGAAGGGAAGTTTGTGATGACTTCCAAGTGGATCTAAAATATCAAGCATGCAACTGATGGAAGTGTCAAGAAATACAAAGTGATATTTTTAGTCAGAGGATTCTCATAAGTAGAGGGAGTTGAATATGATGAGACATTTAATCCAGTATCCAAATACACTTCCATCCATACCATCATTGCACTAGCTACATCCATGAGTTGGAAAATACATAAGATGGATGGATTCTTACTGAGTTTGGGATTCAGCAAGACTATTGTTTATCCAATCCTATCTTATCATATTCTTGGTGATGAGTTCTTGATCTTGGTCTTATATGTGGATGACTTATTCCTTACCGATTCAAAAAGACTTACTACTAAGTGCAAKAAATAATTGACTTATGACTTCGAGATGAAGTATTTGGGCATGATTCACTACTTCTTGGTACTAGAAGTATGTAAGAGGACTGATGAGATTTTTTCCTGAGTCAAGGAAAATATATAATGGAGATACTGAATAAATCTGGTATGAAATAATSCAAATCCATGCCTACACCAATGGTGATGGATTTGAATAAAATTAATGATGTTTATTCAAGTGATATTGATCCACAACTGAGAGGATCACTTACATATATGGTTAAAACTAGACCTGATATATGCTATGTAGTGAGYGTACTTAGTAAATTTATGATTCAGCTGAGACAGACTCACTCGATAGAAGAAAAACATGTATTGAGATACCCATGAGGAACAATTGGATATCGCCTAAGATATGCCTCCAGTGTAAATTTGAGCTTCTAGGAATATACCGATCCAGATTAGGAAGGGAGCGCAATGGACCAGAAGAGCACATCTGGCTATTGTTTTACCTTGGGGTGTACCATGGTTTCCTAGTGCAACAGGAAACTGAGCTCTATGGCCTTGAGTACTGTAGAAGCATACTATACAACATAGTGATAATAAAGGTTGTGTAAATCTTATCAACAACCCTGTGTTTCATGATAGATCGAAACACATTGAGATAAAATATCATTATATCAGAGACATGGTGCAAAGGAAAGAACTACACATGAAATACCTTCCTACCCATGAGCCTATTGCATATATATTCACCAAACTGCTTGTAAAGATGAAGTTTGAGTACTTTTTTGAGAGACTTCACCTGGTGGAGAATACCTCCGGAGCTGAAAGGGAGTGTTGATGATTACAACCAATAGGAAGTTCGAGTAATTCTCTGAGAGACTTGACCTAGTGGAGAATCCGTCCCTAGATGAGAGGGAGTGTTGATGATTACAGCAACATGAGACATCCCTCAAGACACAGGTTGAGTGAGTTGGCTTGTGAGAGAGCCCATGAGTTGGGTGTTCCCATGAGATGGGTGTGTTGTTCCTCTCTAAGATGGATATGGAATGCTATGTGCTCCTGTGTGGGGTTACAAATCACATGAGTTGGGTGTGCCCATGACATGGGTGTGTCGTTCCTCTCTAATATGGAGATGGAAGACTATGTGCCCCTGTGGAGGTAAGATGCCCATGAGATGGGTGTGTCATTATTTGTGAGATAGAGATGGGCATCCATATGAGGTGTGAAGGATCCCATGTGATGGGTTTATTGTTCTCCTCTGTGCAGAGAGTTGAGATGATGTGATACTCTAGGTGATTCTTGTGTGAGATTTAGTGAGATAGAGATCTGTTGAGTAGGACATTCTTTTGGTTGAGAACAGGTGGACGTGATCCTAGTGGTTGAGCACTAGTGAGTGTGTAACATGATGATTCTCCTCTAAGACACAGTGAGTTAGAGATCTATTGACTTTGACGTCCCTTGACATGCCCCTATTGGCTGAGCACTARTGRGTGTGTGAGATCCCTTGCTATATTTTTTAAGAGTAATACTTGCCTGTAACCATAATTATATTGTAAAGGGTATATGTTGGCCCCACCATAAAGTGAAAGATAATTAATATGGTAATTATTAATTATATTCTGAGTTAATGAGGTCTTGCGTCAATAGACACCACTTTTGATACGTCCAGTGTAATATAAATAAAGGTGTTTTCCCCATTGAGGAAACACAACACACATGTAAGTTTGGACATTTCAGAAAGTACTTGTTCTAGGGATGGACTCCGCACCTCTCTTGGGTGCTAGACTTATTGGTTTTTTGAGCACCCTTTTGTGTGTTAGATTTATGGTGTGGGAAGTCTTTTTCTTGAAGAATATAGCAAAGGATTGGCTAGGTTTTCTTCCCTTGTTGACAATGCCTTCCTAGGATACGTCTTGTGTATTTGTTCATGGTATTTCTTCTTGTGATCTTGGTCACTACAACAAATTGTTTATGGTGTAACTCCAATTGTATATGGTTCAAGTAAAATGCTAAAATTGAAATAAAATTCATGCTTGAGCCTAGTATAGTGAAAAAATCAACAATATTGTCCTCCTCCATCTCACATGAGCACCTTTACATACTTTCCACTGTGTGTTTCTGCTTCAACTTTCAAGTCTTTAAACTTTCAGAAGGTATATTATTTTTTTTTAAGTAAATAAATCCATATTTTCATGCTAAAATCCTCAATAAATGTGGGAAAATAAAAACTACCACCAATTGATTGGGTTTGCATTGGTCAAGATAGATATGTGTGAACCAATTCAATATGTTCTTTTTCTGTACTTGAGGATGTTGGAAAGTTGTCTCTCTTATGCTTTCCAAGTGTACAATTTTTACATGGGTTGTCAATTTCATTTAAAACAAGAAGACCTTTGACCATTACATGTTTATGAAGAAGACATAAACTCTGAAATGTAAGGTGGCCAAACCTAGTATTCCAAAATATAGTTTCAATTGTGTTTGGGATAATTTGGCCATATGATTGGGACAAATTGACACTTCTCATGTTTAGGGGAAACATCATATTCTTAATCATCTATATTTTTGCAATTAGCTTCCTACTGGGTGATTTGTAAAAAATCAAGCATGCTGAGCCTTCAAATAAGACATCATAACCATGCTCCATAAGTTGTCCTACAACAATCATCAGGTTTGATACATAGTAGAAATCATGTATGTATTTGTTTTGATTTTGTTTGGATAAGATAGATACAATTCCTTTTCCTATGTATTTTACTTGAGAATCATCTCCTCGAGTAATTCTTGATTTAACAGTCATATACATGCAAAAAATTATATCTTTGATACCAGTCATGTGATTGTTGCATCAGTTGTCCAGCAACCAAAGGTCCTTGGGGTGACCTTCTTCAGATATTTGCCACGAAAGAAACAATCCTTCAGATTATTCTCCTTCATTGTTGGATACACTCTCTCTACCTCTTTTCTCATTTGATTTCTTCTTTCTGCATTCACCTTCATAATGTCAAAATTTTATGCAATAGTAACATTGAATTCTGGACTTTTCTATCTTTGTTCTCCCTCTTCCTCTTTGATTTTGTGGGTCTTTAGACTGTTGATCTTGTCCTTTTGAGTGTATGTCATATGCATTTTGTTTTCCTCTACCTCTTCCTCTCTCATTTCTCCCTCTATTACCTCTTCCTATGAAGGTGTTCTATGTCTTGAATGCATGTTCAATGGACCCCTCTTCCAAGTTAAGTATAGTTTCATGAGAGATGAGTCATCCCATCATTTCTTCAACAGAGAAGCTAGAAAGATCTTTAGAATCAAGAATGGTTGTCACAACCATTTCGAACTTCTTGGGACAACTTCAAATGACTTTTTCAATAACCCTATGATCTACAATCTCTTCACCAATGAATCTGGTTAACAATGCCCATTACTTTTGTGATGAATTGTTCTACATTCTTCGTCTCAGTTTGTAAGGTCTGAAACTTCACTATATTCACCTTGTCATTTCCTTGGTAGGCAGATTTGAGAATGTCCCAAGCTTTCTTTGATGTATCAGTACCAATTATTTTTTAAAATATTGAGTCATCTATAGAGTTTTGAAGCCAATACTTGGCCTTGTTTTCTTTCTTTCATTATTCTGCAAATATGTTTCGCTAATCTGATGTTGTTGGCTCTGTGAAGCCATTCTCTACAGATTCCCAACATTCTTGTGCTTGAAGGAATGATTTCATTAGCAAGGACAAGAACTTGTACTTCTTGCTAAGAAGAATTGGTTTCTAGGTTGGTCCTAGAGTGCTTGAAGTTGCCATTAAAAAAAAAATCCGCTACCATTAAAATAAAATCCAAACAAAAAAATCAAATAGTTTTTAAAAAAAAAAATACCTTTTGGAAATCCACTGTCCTCTTTTTAAAAACGGGAGCAGGTGCGATGCACAATAAAATGGAAAAGTGTCCACACTCCTTGGCGGTCGATCAACAGAATATCAACGCTCCTGGTTCGCTCTTCTATATAGTATTCGGTCTGCTCTCCCTTCGCGTGATACATCCTCCATGGATGAGAAGTTTTTCTGCACTTCACTGCTTCGGATCAACTACTGTCCTGTCCACTTTTTTTAAAGAAGTTTACAAATCCTATTCTGATGAGAAAAACAAAAAACAAACAATATGCGGGAGAACATCATAGTGTAACAGTACCTTTCAACTCATTAAATAAAATACATAGATTATAGAATGGATCCAACGTATCTCAGTTATAAACTAAAGTAAAGCAAAACAAAATTGAAAGTAGACTAGTCTAATTATATAAACTACAGTAAACCAAAAAAAACTAAAAGTAGAGTAAAGTCTAATTATAACTGAACTGAAGTCAAACTAAGTGAGAGGGCTGACAATGGGCTCAGACAACATAACAGGTGGAGATTACATTATTCTAGCACAAATGAATTTATTTAGTGGGAGAAGATATTTGACGGGTTTTTAGCAGGAGGTTAGGGGTGCCTTTCTGGCTTGTGTCTTCGGTTCGAAATTCGAAATGTAGTTGAAATGCAGTTGACTATCACTGTTATTAAAGGAAATTCATATCCTTTAAAATAAATTACTAGTAGTTCATATATAGAGAACTTTCACTCTTACCAAATAAAAACCAAATCTTAACTAAACAAAAACAATTTTTAACATAAAAATGTAATTATATAAATACACCACAACCTTAATTATTTGTATTTGTATTGACAATATTATAGCTTTTTTGTAGAGTAAACGTTTAGCGACATCAATTAATGTCAATGTTAGCTTTTTTCTACGGTCAACGTTTAGCGACATCAATTAATGTCAATGTTGTAACTATATGTACTCTTCTAGTAATCTACTGATTTGGAGAAATTAAGGAGCTTAAAAAACAAACTACTTTAGGATATTGAAACTATGCGTTTGTATTTAGGTCTTAATATTGTTTTTTGCAATTACCAATATATGATCTCCCATTCAAAGTACTCCTGGTTTTTCAAACTATGCTATGATTTGTTTGAAAGAATTTAATTATACTATAATATTATTTAGTTGAACCAAAACGATATCTACTTATATACAGTGAAAAKCATTGATCCACGGGCTCTGATAAAATACTTTATATAGGCAACCAAAATATACTTTCTAAGGAGCTTGAGGAAAAGTGAACACAACTCCTTTGAAAAAGATTTTGAATGATACATAAATTTTCTTACCTTAAAGTTATAAAARTATATTTCAATGCCTCACTGTGTATTCTATGATCAGGTTTATTCATCGATATCAATATAGGTAAACAATTTGTATTTAAATTAATTTTTTAAATTTTGGAATCATTTTATACAATGTAATATTTTGAAATTAAAGTTGTAATTTATTATTAAATATATTAATATATTAAAMAATTTAATACTTCAATATTAATCTTTTGAGGTAAAAACTTTTTTTAGAATGCAAAACTTAAGTAAAGGGTAATGGTTTTCACCTCTAGAGATTTGATTTTTTTGGGCCCTTCATAGATAGATCAACTGTTCAGATGGATCTATGCTAGTTTAATACATTAATACTAAAGTATTGAAAAATATTAATATTGCAAAATATATTAATATATTAAAAAATATTAATGTATTTTTTAATGATGATGATGATGATGATCATTAATGTTCACTAAGACCAAATTGGTCTATCGAACCTTAAAAGTGTAAGTAATTACTTTGATTTTTTAGAATTTTGTTTATTAAGAGAAGCTTTCCAAGATCATTATAGTTTTGTTGAGTTAAGACGTTATGAAGGTTGGTAGTGTGACAAATCTTTTGAAAAGAAGATATAATCTAGGTATAGGATCGACAATCTAAGAGAAAGTGTTTTTCATCTTCAGCCTTCTTAGTGTCGCAATGGTGACACACTCTTTCAACCCATGTCATTTTAGGAATAGAACAACTCTTACTTTCACTATGGAGCTCGGGAGAATTTGTTCTTATATTAACAATGCTTATTTTTTCTTTACACTTGATAGATAATTCTGATCTTCTAGATTAAGGTTGATTACATCCTTATAATACCTTAATTTTATTTTTTTCTCTGACTCTTTATCACACCACATTTTATCCTTAAAGTTTGATTTGATGATATTTTTAATAGTATCTTTATCCTGCAAACTGGTGTCTTCCATGATTCCCCAATAGTTTATCCAAGACGGGGCATCTTTATGCCATTCTCACTTGAGTCAATGGTTGTTATGACCTGAATTTGAAACAATTTTAAAAACCCTCTTGTCTTCTATGTTATTTAACTTGTTCTTATACATAAGGTATCTAGTCATAGCCATGATCTCAATGGGGGAGAGGCTTGTTTCTAAGAGGAGGATGTCATAGGGAATATTTCCTTTAATTTTGAGATTATAAGTTATAAAATTCTTTTGTATTTTCTCTATCTTTATCCAAGATTCACGAAAGATACTATACCCCCATACTTCACATACATAAAGAATAAAAGGTGTAACAAGAGTCTCAAATATGAGTTTCTTTTTATCCCAACTCCAAAGATCGACTCATTTACAATTGTTTTCAAGCCTATAATAAGCTTTTCAGCCCCAAATAATCTTTTTCTCAATGCTATAATTCCAGCTGAGCTTTGCAAGATATTTGTATGAATTCACTTCCTATAAGTTTTTTTTATGATATATGAAGGTATCATAAGTGGTCTTATTGGATTTAATAATCATGACCTTAGTCTTATTGGTATTAACAGTCATACCCATATTGGAGAAAAAATCCTTAAGGATTCTTATTTGGCTTTCAATATCATGGAGAACCATATCCATAAGAACGATGTCATTGGCATAAAGAAGAAGATTGATTACATACCAATGATAGCAAGTCCAAAAAAAACTTATTTTCCAAACAATCTTCTAACTTGTCAATGTATATGCCAAAAAGGGTAGGGGACAAGGGACAACCTTATATGACTCCAATATTGTAGTAAATCTCTTTCAACCTTCCCTCGATGATTCTAAACTTATAAATAACATTCTCATACATACTTATTGCAACAACCCTCAACTCGAGAGGCAATTTCATCTCTTCCAAGCTATTCCAAAGGTTTTTCCTAGCAATCATGTCAAATGCTTTTCTAAAGTCAACAAAACAACAACAATTATTGGTTTTAGTATGGTCCAATGTTGAATGATATCTCTTAAACCCGACCTGGCCTTTATCTCTTTTACCGTGACTTTCTAGCCAAAAGCTAATCTTCTTTTCAAAAATAATTCCATAAAGCTTGGCTAAAATTAGTGTAATCATAATCATCATATAAGTGCAGGGAATTTTTTGGTCTCCATTTTTAAAAATAGGAACAATGAGGCTTTGCATCGAGGGTTTAGGGAATCCCTGCTTGATTGCTAAATTAAAGATCTTGTGTATGTGAGGGATAGGGATAGGCCCTCCAATTTTAAATATTTCATCTTGGTAGCCTTCAATGTCCTTAGCTTTCCAATTTGAAAGATGCTTAACCACAAACTCTATGTCATCTAAAGAAAAAACTTTATCCCTTGTAGGGTCAATAGGAATGGTTTCCATGGCATTGGGGAACTCGTAAAGTCCTTTAACGTAGGAATTCCAATCCCTTAAGGGAATCATATTATTTTCTTTAGTATTGAAGTTTAGAATTTGGCTCAAGAACTTCTTAGAATCCAACTTAGATAATTGTGAAATATTATCTAGCCTTTTATTGATACAATACCTTTTTTTCCTTTTAATTAGTGATTTTTACATGTTGATCTTATCGAGTTTTAAAGACTCATTAGAAGCATACCTAATGGTTTTTATAGAAATGTTACATTCTTTATCATACCAAGGGTTGGTCGTTTTATTATTCTTTTTATAGGACACCTCGAAAGAGAACTTATTAATAGAAGTGGAAAGGGTAGCTGTAAAATTATGATAGAGTTTGTCAATTTTGTCCTTATAAGTTAGGATATTTAATTTACTATTCAAATACTTTAATAAGATGTCAACTTTACATTTGTCAAATCGCAATTTCCTTTGATTACCAGAATTCTCTTCCGTGTTGCTCTTGTGCATGGCAAATTTTAGAGTTCGGGTTAAAGGTTTATGGTGAGAGTTGGGTTCATGGTAATTTAAAATGTCAAAATTTCATATTTGGTTGGAAATAAGGATATCAAATATCACATAATCTATGACACTAGTACCTATCCCATGAACACAAACCATCTGATTGGATTTGGCCACTCCATTAGTGCATTGCAAATTATTAGATCTTGAAAGACGTAGAGCTTGACTAAATAAGTACCAAACAAATTCTCAATTAGGTCTTCAGAGACTCTTTTGTAGCTATTAGATAAAACAAGGTCCATATCTAGCCATTCAAGATTATGGTTGGAATCATTAATTAAAAGAGTAGCTTGTTTAGTTGTAGTTCTAGCATTAAAGTCTCCTAGAAAGAGGATATTACCTTCCTTTTTAAAACTATAAATATCTTGTTCTAAACTAGTATAGGGAGAATTGCTCTCAATTGTTTTTCTTATAAAAAGTAGATTTAATAGGTGCAAAATAGCAAACTGCTATATCCATCTTCTTAGCATTCATGTCTGAAATTTATATCCAAATATATTGATTCATTGAGTCAATCTTATGAAGTTGAATGTGAGGAGAAATGCTCTTTCTAATATATAAAGCTATGCCTCCTATACCTTTACGATGGAATTTTTTGTTCCATACCAACCATAAGACTAATCATTCTATACTAGGGACCTTAGGCTCCTCATGCTTCCATGTTTCAACTAGACAAATAATATCAATATCACTCAGGATCCAACTTATCATAGGACCTTTATCCCATGGAAAGCCACAATAGTTCTTAAAACTATCTTGAGTGTCCCAAATTCCTATTTATTATTATCCTTCTGGTCTCTATCCCTAACAATAGCTTTTCGATTTCTAATTATTGTCCATTTTTCTTATTTCCTTGATTCTTTTACCTTTTGAACTTGCTTCTTTAAGTCAACTTGGTCTTGAGGAATGAAGTCTTTATTTATAGATATTCTTGATGATATTTACTAAGTATTCTATATTTATGGTTATTACAACTAACTTTGACATGGATTAACCTATCTTTGTGATGAATTATTTTTCCTAGTTTCTTTGTTTCTATGAGGTAAGTTGTATCAATTTGTGATTTATTATTTAATTAGTTTTTTACGATTGCTAGCTTATCTTCCTCTTCTTGTTCTTTTATAGGAAAAATAATTCCCTTCAAGGCTCTTTTAATAGCTCATAGTCCACCATTTCAATTATTTTATCTATTTCCTTTTTGATGGGTTTCATATCCAATTTGTTTTTTGATATATTTATAAATCAATATATTAAAAATTATTAATATATTTTATAATATATTACCACCTCTATAACCAATAGATTGTTACAGTAGCCGATTAAGAAATATTAGCGAAAATTTAAAAAAAATATCCTTATCTGAAAATATTTTATGATATATTAATATTACAAAATAAATTCAAAATTTAAATATATTAAAATATTTATTATATATAGATATTATTTTTATTCTTAATTTATATTATATAGCTTCAGATTATTGATTTTATCATAATTATTGATATTTTTATTTTATTAGCTAAAATTTAAAAAAAATATCCTTATCTGAAAATATTTTATGATATATTAATATTAAAAAATAAATTCAAAATTTAAATATATTAAAATATTTATTATATATAGATATTATTTTTATTCTTAATTTATATTATATAGCTTCAGATTATATAATTATTGATATTTTTATTTTATAATAAAATAAAAATTATATTTATTAAATTAAATAATTACAAATGGATAAGATTTTTTTGTTTTAATTTTTTTTAATTAAAAATAATTATATTTATAAAATTTAATAAAATTAATAGTATTAAATATTTAACTAGTGATAGCCACACGAACAGATGTAAATTTTCATTTTTTTAAATTATGTGATTGCATTAATGAGTAACAATTTCTTTTTCTTAATATTATTGTTTTCCTTTCAACATTTTGTTAATTTTTTAAGCAATATTATTATTTTTTAAATTTATTTTACTATTTTTTTCCTTAAGATTATTGTTTTTATTTGAACATTTTATGACTTATTTTTTAAACAATATTATTATTTTTATTTTTTAAGATTATTATTTTGATTTAATATTTTATTACTTATTTTTAAATAATATTATTATTGTTTTTATAAATTTATTTTATTATTTTCGTAAATTTATTTTACTATTTTTTTTCTTAAAATTATTGCCTTTATTTGAACATTTTGTTACTATTTTTTAAACAATATTATTATTTTATTTTTTAAGATTATTATTTAGATTTAATATTTTATTACTTATTTTTTAAATAATATTATTATTTTTATAAATTTATTTTACTATTTATATTCTTTTGGTTAAAATTTATTTTACTATTCACACTCTTTAACCTCTTGGTTGAAAGAAAGTTTTTAATTTTGATGTTATATATGTCCAATCTAATAACCATTTACAATAAATAATTAATTTCTTTTAAAACTTTTAGAAGATATAATATTATTGTTTTCATTGATTTATTTTATTATATATATTAAAATAGAAGTTATATATATATATATATATATTCTTAAAATTGAGCTTTATATATATGTATTTTATTTAATTTTTTTTTTATAATAAATAATTTTAAAATAATAATTTTATTCTTTATATTATTTTAAAGATTAATATTGTTATGCGGAAAAAATTAATTTATGATAAGGTGTTTTATGTTTTATTTTTTAGCACAACTTAATTACATGAAGAATGAGACACTTCCTATCACTACTTTAAATGTTCATAAATGTTATACAATGTTTAAAGAACATTGACCTAAAAATACATTGTCTTAGTTAAATCATTGGAATATAAATGAAGGATAATTACATGTAATAACTAAAATTTAAAAATAAAATGGATTCATATTAAGGTTGAAAATTAAACGAAAAGTTAAAGTATACAAACAAAAAATTAACCTTAAATTAGAAAGTCAAAACCTACATTTACAAACTAATAAACAAAAATAAAAAATAAAAAAATCAAAACTTTCTTTATTATATATTATTTCCTAGAAGAGAGAAAATAACCTAAAATACATCACTAAAAAAAATTCATAAAAGAAAATAACTTAAAATACATNTTAATATTGTTATGCGGAAAAAATTAATTTATGATAAGGTGTTTTATGTTTTATTTTTTAGCACAACTTAATTACATGAAGAATGAGACACTTCCTATCACTACTTTAAATGTTCATAAATGTTATACAATGTTTAAAGAACATTGACCTAAAAATAAATTGTCTTAGTTAAATCATTGGAATATAAATGAAGGATAATTACATGTAATAACTAAAATTTAAAAATAAAATGGATTCATATTAAGGTTGAAAATTAAACGAAAAGTTAAAGTATACAAACAAAAAATTAACCTTAAATTAGAAAGTCAAAACCTACATTTACAACCTAATAAACAAAAATAAAAAATAAAAAAATCAAAACTTTCTTTATTATATATTATTTCCTAGAAGAGAGAAAATAACCTAAAATACATCACTAAAAAAAATTCATAAAAGAAAATAACTTAAAATACATAAGTAAAAAACACTTCATAAAATATGTGTAACTAGTAAAATATATTATGAGAATTAGTTTTCCTTTCACTGTGATGTTTATAAAGCATAGGTCTTTAAGAACCCATTGCAAAAGCATCTAGCAATCATCCCTCCTCTTTTGCAAAACCATCTAACCCTCCTAGGGTTTCCATAAATTTTGTATGACCCTCATTCTTTTTGAGTTTAATCTTTTAATACTTGGACGTTGGGGTTAAATTTGGCATAGAAGTTTACGACCACCTCTAGGGCATCTCTAGATAATTTCAGAGTAAAATTCCGATAGTGAAGGACATCTTTAGGGCATCTTTGATAGTGAAGGGTATCATCCCTATTGTTGGAGCCCTCATGACTTGGACCATTATCCCTTGTACGAGAGTCCAAACTTTATTGATTGATTATTATTCTAGTAAAGGAGACCATCTATATGGGAGGCCATCTTGGTTATTATACTAGTACGAAGGTCGTCAAAATAATGTAGAAGTAGTAGAGGACCTGAGAAGACATGAGATATATCGAGGTTAAAAAATAGGAAAAGGAAGGTAACTATCCTTTAGAATTCAGAGAGAGTTACTTGAATTAGAGGGAGTCAAACTATTTGAGAAGAAGGAAGAGACATTATCTTCTCCCCTTCAGGAGATCATAGGGAGAAAACCATTGATCTAGTTGATCCAGTCGCTCTAGTTGATATGACCAGAGACATTGCAGTAGGCCATAATTTATAAAAGGCGTGTCTTGGGTCGACAAACTCTGCAAGAGACATACGGGAATGCATCCTCTCAAGGCACATTCCGAGATAGAAATAGACCAAAGAGATTTTTTGAGTTACTTTTTAGCCATGAGTCACATCATTAGTTCTGAGACTTCTTCTCATGGAGAACTAACAGGTGAGTAGAAATGGCAAGATGCCATGATAGAAGAATACCACTCTATTTTGAATAATGATGTATCGGATATTGTTTCAAGACTAGAATGAAAGTCTGTGGTGGATTCCAAGTGGATATAAAAGAACAAGAATGAAACTCATGGAAGTGTTGAGAAATACAAAGAGATATTTGTATTCAGATCATTCTCAAAAGTAGAGGGAGTTGACTATGCTAAGACATTTACTCCAGTATCTAGATATACTTCCATCTATACCATGATTGCACTAGCTAGATCCATGAGTTGGAAACTACATAAGATGGATGGATTCTTGATGAGTTTGGGATTCAACAAGAGTGTTGTTGATCCAAACCTATATTATCATATTTTTGGTGACGAGTGCATGATGGTCCTATATGTGGGTCATTTATTCCTTACCGGTTCAAAAATACATACTGTTAAATGCAAGCAAGCATTGACTTATGACTTCGAGATGAACAATTTATGTAAGGTAGCTAGAGAGGTAGTTGGGGGGCCCAGACGACCCATAGTGATGATAGTGGAGACCATTCAATGTAAGGTGGACTAGGTCCACTATATTATTAAATAAGGTCCACTATGGTATTTAGTTATAATAAATGGGTAATTAGATATAATAAATGTAAGAGAACTTCTTAGAAGGTTCTACTTCTAGAAGATTCCTCCTCTAGAATGTTCTTAGGTGATGGTAGCACTATATAAAGGGGTTCAAGCAATGTAATGAAACATGAAGATAATTATTGTATTTGGAGATGAATCTCATTAGGAGGCTTCCCCCTCAAAGAGGCAAGTGAACAGGAGAGGATCCCTTCCATAATAGGATCCATTGTATGGTGTTTCCCTACCTCAATGGTTTGGTAATAATAAAGTGTGGTTTCTTCTATTTTTCTCTATGGATCTATTGTGTATTCAGTATTTGTGGTGATTATATTTGTAGATATACTTTGGTTCTTAACAAGTGGTATCAGAGCACTTTCCTTGGGCAGACATTGTGGGCAAATATTTTTTATTTTTGCAGAATTTTTTTTTTGAAGCAGAAAAAAGAGGGTCGCGACATTCTCAAAGTTTTTGGTATATTTATGTGCAAAATTTGCAGAAACAGGTTGTATATTTGAGTTCCCCTCAGAAAAAAACCCAATTAGAAAAAGAAAATCGTCCGAAATGGAGTCCGGGAAGTCAAGATATTGAAGTTTTAAAATCTGCAAATTTTCAAGATTTTTTCCGCCAACAATGGTGAGAATTTTTTTATTTTTGTAGAATCTGGAGACCAAATTTGCCCAAATAAATTACATATATGAGTTCCTATAACAATTTCACCCAATTTTAAAAAAAAAATCAGCCAAAACGGAGTTAGGGAAGTGAAGTTATGAGCATTTTAACTTCAACAGTTTTTTAGGGTTTTTCCATAAAAAGACGTGATTTTCTGCCGTAACTTATTGGGTGAGTTCAGAGGATGCTCAAATGGCTATTTCTTCTCAAAACCTGAAAGAAATTTTTGAATCATTCAAAGCCCAATTGTTTCACACAATGGATGACAGATTGTATGCATTTGTACATGGCCTCACAGACAACCTCAAAGACGACCTCAATGATAGTTTTCGTAGTATTCAAGATTCATTGAATAACATGCAGGAGAGATTTCTTATGGAGGGCCTCAGGGATGAATATAATCAAAAAATATATGCTTGGTATGATTTTGAGGAAGATTGTGATGATTGGTATATGGATAGTTTTCATTCCAAGGATGACAACCAGTTTCATATTTTATTTGATGACTCTACTCCACCTTCTGTAAAGAACATCAATGTCCCACATCAGGAGCTAGTTACCAGCATTCGGTCTACATATTCTATAGTGGTATTATTCATTCGATATTCTGCTACAAACCTTTTCCACTATGTGGATGGATCTTCTTATTTGGATCCACATGATAGGTGTCAGTCTTTGGAGCATCATTTGGAGTTGGTTACTGGGTTCCAAAATATTCCACAGAGAGTTCACATGAGCACTTGGACATGGGACCTAGGCTTACAATGGTGGTTGAACTACTTCTTCATGGTGGATTTCCTTTCTACATGGGACCTTGTTTCTTCGGTCTTCTTCAGCACTATGGTCCACAATTATCCATGGGACCCTGGGGTATGGTTGTACATCAAGCGTCGAGGACAATGCTTTCATAAGAGGGATGGAATGTAAGGTAGCTAGAGAGGTAATGGGGGGGCCCGGAGGGTCCATAGTGATAATAATGGAGGTCATTCAATGTAAAGTGGACTAGGTCCACTATATTATTAAATAAGGCCCACTATGGTAGTTAGATATAATAAATGAGTAATTAGATATAATAAATGTAAGAGGACTTTTTAGAAGGTTCTACTTCTAGAAGATTCCTCCTCTAGAATGTTCTTAGGTGATGGTAGCACTATATAAAAGGGTTCAAGCAA
>JASDQU010736046.1:315231-339554 GCA_032191745.1 Picea mariana
CCCCCCCCGAAGCTTTGAAAACTCTGCAACCATGTCGAATAAGCAACGATGATTTTTCTACCCTCAAAACAAGTCCACTTTTGTAAGAACGTTCGCTCTTCTTGTTTTATTTAGGCATCTCGCAAGTCGGATACTTTAATCCTTGAGTTCACACATCCCGAGTCACGAAACGACGAAGTCGTTTTAAATTTTCACTCAAGATAGTAATCAGGGTCAAATCTTTTAACTCAGTGATTAGACATCGTCGGGGTTTCGCGCCTCGGCATTCACCAAATTCGATTTTTTGATTTTATAGCTCCGAGAGCCGAGAACATGAGGTTCTTTCAGGCCAACCCTGGTCAAGGATTGTAGGCACTAAAAGGCTAACCATGGTTAATCTATCTTTGGCATTTCACCACTCGGCACTATCTTTTAGAAAGTTACGGTGTCTAAAACCCCGACTCACGAAGTCGTGACGTAATTATAGAGTGATTAATTAATTGCCTAATCTAAGATTTTCTTCCCCCTAATTGAGTCTTAATTATCGCCATCTCACGGTTTCGTGGCTCGGCATACTAATCTCCCAGAAACTTGTCTTCGAAGTTCCGAGTCGTGATATGGCAAATAAATTGATTATAAAATTAATGACGCTCCAAATCGCAATTACTGTTAATTAAGACAAAATCGTTCCTCGCAGTATTGCAAGTTGAAGACTCAAAATGTCAAAAGAAAATCCACGATGCAGCGAATAGCGAGAAAGTTATTAACATTGCTAAGTTTTGATAATTTAAAATAAAGAAAGATATGTCCCGCGCATCGAGACTTGCATGTTTTCCGAGGTAGCTATTTTATTTCCATACTTCAATTGAATGTCAAACCGCCAAAATTTATGACATTAATGGGAAGATAAGGTAAATGTATGTGTAAGATCGGATTTTTATGGAATAAGTTTAATTTCTAATTTTGAATTGACAGGCTTGTTTTGAAAGGTACCATTTTTTCAAATATATGCAAGAGCTACGTTTCATTACGCATTCTTTCATAGCATGCGGATCTCATCGTTTCTAAGTTAACTACTTTCTGCATGTATACACAGTTCTATCAAAGGAGAGCGAAAACGCAAACTGCGGCCATGGCTCCGCGGAAAGCATCAAAGGTGAATGTCGAAGTCACGGGACAGGGCTCAGATAATGTCATCGATACTTCACTCCAAAGTGTCGAGTCGATCCCTGACTGGTCATTTCTGTCAAATGTTCTGCAAGCAAAATTGGTAGATTACTCAGATGACTCCGATGACATCGAAAATGATAATCTACACACCAAGTACAAGATAATCGTCCAATCCGGGATGCACAGATTAGCAACCAGGCCACGGTTGCTTCCATATTACGACATGATCCGGTTAGCATTGGACCATGTAGACTTACCTACCAGGACAATCATGAACAGCCAACGAGTTACTGTCGAGACTTTTAGGCCCGAGCATCTACAAACCATGTACAAGCTACCTTCGATGTCTTAATATACATATGGTGCCGAGTTCCTGGAGGAATTCAAAGAGAAAGAGTGCACCCAGTATACAAAACCATGCTCGGTTTGATTAAAGATTGGGTTTCGCACGCCGTGAAATTCAGAGCAAATGACTAGGGCATATATTCTATCGCCTCTTTGGAGCCACAGTATAAATATGTGGCCATGAGGACATGCCGGCTATTTGGGAGAGAAGACACATCGCATTTCTACATCGCATGGGTGCCTCTCATTTTTCAGGTTGCAGAAGGTTTCTCGTTTAATTGGGCAAAGATGCTCTCAGACAGTTTGGCCAACAGGGTCACAGAGTATAAGGAGCAGAAGGCAAGTGGAAAACTGCCCTCGTTTTTCATGTCATCATATATCATTGATGCGGTATGTTCCATGACACCATTCCCTTTGATGAGTTGGGCTTGGAATACAGTCCAAGAAAAACCCTTGCATGAGTATCATAACAAAATATGGGAGAATAAAGCACAAAAGTTCACATATGATATTTTTACCTGCGTGATGGTACCCCTGCATATCGTCATTTTTGGGCACCCACCACCTCGCGTCTCGGACAACATTGCAACAGGTCTTAGTGGCATAGTGGATTGGTATGTAGAGGCAGATTTTTCATATTTTAGAGTCTTTGGGGCTTCTATTCCCCCCCATGCACTGCCCTTATTCATCCCCGCCAAGCTGGCTTGTCAAGAGGTCTCCTGGAAAATGGTAATTGGAGGAGTGAGCAAAGAACTCAAGGGTTACTCAAAGAAGGTATGGCCCTCTTTTTCCATTTGGCTGAATTCCTATTCTTTATTAGATTTCGGGCATGCCAAAGCCGAGACTACTGCCCTAGAGGAGCTAAGTTTGGTCTCCATAGAAATTAAGAAACATGATCCATAGAGGGTTGTGAGCAACCATTTAGCTCATTGCGGGCTCAAGGGATTTGAGCATGAAAATTTGCCCTCGGATGACGTTTTTCGAGGGGCAATATCTTATGAAGAAGTGTTATCCCGGATCCAATCATTAGCACCTGAAGACAGAGTATCTGTATTAAAATTCCATGAACATAGACGAAGATGTCGCCCCGCTGTGTTGGGAGGTTCGACTGCTTTTAAGACAAAACAAAAGGATGCTGAAGATTCTGAGGACGCAATTTCTAACCTTGGAAAACACCAGGAGGGGGAACAAATGAAGAGTCCCGAAGCAGAAGAGAAGACTCTGGACCCGCCAAGAAAACAGAGTTCGGAGGCTGAAGTAAAAAGTCCAGGCCCACCAGGTGAACAAAAGCCAAAGACTGAAACAAAGGCTCTAGGTACGCCAAAGGAGCAGAATCCCGTCGGTACTCCAAGAGATTCGGCAAAACAAATAGGAGAGCCCATCACCTCGGTCACACCCTTGCAGTTGGCATAGGGAAATGTCGACGAGGGGTGGATATTTAATGAAGAACAGAGGCCCATAAGAGCAGAAGAACTCCCTCCAAATGAGTTCTTTTTTGATAAAAGGAGGAAGGTGGTAGTGAAAAGAGAGTTCTATCAAGAAGGAGAGTCCACTGCGAAAAAATATAAAATCATGACTGATGGAAAAAATAAGAAAAGTGACCAGCTCACCACTGAAATCGCAGGAACGCTGGGGGCATATGCTTCGGTAAATCAATTCTCAGTTGGGCTTTTGAATAACCAACTAAAAAGGAAAAATTGCCKAATTAGGACCCTCGAGGCTAGATTGGCTACAGCCACAGAGAATGCTAAAGGTCAAGCCAGCATGGAGATAAAACAGGCCAAAGTGGCCAACAAAAATGAAATAGAAATTCTCAAGACCAAGCTTGAGCAAGCACAGTTGCTGGTCCGAGATGGTAGAGCGCAGGTGAGCCAATAGATAAATCTGATTGAACAATTGCAGACTCGGGCATAAATCGCCGAGAGTATAGAAATAGATATCGACATATTTAAATCTCGAGCGAGCGAGATTCTGGGCAAAATCTTCTCTGCACAGCAGAATTTGCTTGCCAGGATAGGAGAGATCTGGAAGAACTGTCTGTTGGTGAATCAGGTGTCCAAGAACCTGAGTGCCAGGGAAAGGGAGGCCGAAGTGGTTCGGGTCGCTTTCCAGGACGCGGTAATCACCACAAATAACAGGGTTTCGACAGGCGCTCCTGGGCATGCCATCCCTAAACAAACCGGACGCAATATTTTATTTAAATATTGGGAGCATAACATTGCCCTAGGAAAGGAACAAGTCCAACAGGTAACCCACTCTTTATAAGAAGCTTTTAACTCCATAGATGGTGAACTGTTGGATATTGACACCCGAGGCGATGCAGAAGCATTGATGCAAATGAATGTAGAACAGATCTCACTCGATCTGAAAGAGAAGGATGAGAGAGATTCAGTTGATATCTCTCAGATGGACAGGGTGGACATGGCTCAATTTGACAAACACTTAATCCAACCCAACGCACAACTAAGTTCCCTTGACATCGTTGATGCACAAATGGGAGACAAGCTGCAGTAGTTAGCCCGAGAATTTTACTTCACTAAGGCCAGCTGTCAAGCGGAACCTTCGCAGCTCGTATCTCAGTTTGTGGAAAAATGTATCACCTGCACCGAATCCACGCAAAGACGAGCACCTGGCACCAAGTGAAGATAGAGGAGGAGAAAGAGAGCGATTGCGCTCCTCTCGGTTGCAACCGAATTTGTGTAACCATTGAGTTTCTAACCGATCTGTAAAATTGTATAAATATATCAAAGAAAGAAATAAAGAAGCTTGGACCTTTTTTGTGTCGATTGTAATAGATTTTTTGCATTCGGGAAGTTAATATAAGCAAATCTGGAAATTCTCGATTCCATCAAGATTGTGTTACAAGTTTGTTTCTTTGTGTTTCATGTTTCATTTCATTCCATTATTCATAATTTGTGTGCTTCATTATACTTTAGTACGACCACTACTATAATGAAAGGATTTCGGTTTTCTGTAAATTATTTATTATCTTTCCTCTGCACCAGCGATCAGTGGGTGTAAGACCAATCTGCACTTTTAGAATTCCATATATATTCTTTGCTATGTCAGTTATTTCCTGACTAATTTCCTCTTCTGTTTATATGTGAGTTTTCTCTTTAACAGGAACCTTGCGTTATATGCAGCTAAATGTATTTCTCTCATCTCACACATTTTATTAAAATATAATATAGTTACAGGAAAGAGCCTTCAATTTGCAGTTCCATTTTATTCCTAAAACGTAAAATTCTCTTTTATTCGACCAAATCGAGAAAACATTTAATCTCTCTTTAAATCTTTGCATACTCTTATTGTTCCTCCATGACTGTCCCTGCAGCGACACAGCCTAATATCGAACCCGGACTATCGAACCAAACACATATTGCCTTAAACCTTTTTGACTTAATCCTTAAAACTGCAAATAACTGGGATGAACTTGAACGTTCATGGGCAGCCATTGAACAAGATATAACTACTCAGGAACAGTTGGAAGCTAGACAACGCCAATGTAGAAATCTTCCCTAGTTTCCTTTATCGAAGGTTGACGTTACCCTCTTACCCATCTTTCACCTACTTTCGGATGCCTTGACACTATACTTTTAAGCCTTAAGTACAGACTCAGAAACAACAAGGAGGATGCCCCCTCAAAGAGGCAAGTGAACAGGAGAGGATCCCTTCCATAATAGGATCCATTGTATGGTCTTTCCCTACCTCAAGGGTTTGGTAATAATAAAGTGTGGATTCTTCTATATTTCTTTGTGGATCTATTGTGTATTCATTATTTGTGGTGATTGTATTTGTAGATCTATTCTGGTTCTTAACAATTTGGGTATGATGCACTACTTCTTAGGACTAGAAGTATGGAAGAGAAATCATGAGATTTTTTCTTGAGTCAAGTGAAATATATAGTGGAGATATCGAAGAAATTTGGTATGACATAATGCAAATCCATGCCTACACTGATGGTGATGGATTTGAAGAAAATGAATGATGTTTATTCAAGTGATATTGATCCACAGATGAGATGATCACTTATGTATATGGTTAACAACAGACTTGGTTTATGCGATGCAGTGGATTTACTTAGTTAACCCATGATTCAGTCAAGACAGACTCACTGGATAGCAACGAAACATGTATTGAGATACCCACAACGCATAGTTGGATATCACCTAAGATATTCCTTCAGTGTAAACTTGAGCTTCCAAGAATATACTAATGCAGATTAGGAAGGTAGCGAAGTGGACTGAAAGAGAACATGTGGTTGTTGTTTTACGTTGGGGTCTGCTATGGTTCCCTGGTGCAGTAGGAAACAAAGATTTGTGGCCTTAAGTATCGCAGAAGCAGAGTATATGACATTGTGATAACCATGGTTGTGTGAAGATATCTAAGAACCCTGTGTTTCATGATAGATCGAAGAACATTGAGATAAAATATCATTATATTAGAGACATGGTGCAAAGGAAAGCAGTACACATCCAATACCTTCCTACCCATGAGTAGATTGCATATATCTTCACCAAACTGCTTGTAAAGATGATGTTCGAGTACTTCTATGAGAGACTTGGCCTGGTGAAAAATACCTCCCGAGATCAAAGTGAGTGTTGATGATTATAGCCAAGATGAAGTTTGAGTAATTCTGTGAGAGACTTGTCCTAGTGGAGAATTCCTCCCTAGTTTAGAGGGAGTGTTGATGATTATAGTTCCATGAGACATCCTCCTGGAGACACACTGAGTGATTTGTCCTGTGAGAGAGCCCATGACTTGGGTGTGCTCATGAGATGGATGCGTTTTTCCTCTCTAAGACAGAGATGGAATGTTGTGTGCCTCTGTGTGGGGTGAGTAAGCCCATGAGTTGGGTGTGCCCATGAGATGGATGTGTTGTTCCTCTCTAAGAGGAGGATGGAAAACTATGTTCTCCTATGTGGGGTGAGAAATCCCATGATTTGGGTGTGCCCATGAGATGGGAATGTCATTCCTCTCTTTGATGGAGATGGAAGACTATGTGCCCTTATGGAGGGAATATGCCCATGAGCTGGTTGTGTAATTCTTTGTGAGACGCAGATGGAATGATGTGTACCCCTGTGAGGGGTTAAGGATCCCATCTGATGGGTTTACAGTTCTTATATGTGCATAGAGTTGAGATGATGTGATCGTTGAGTAGGATGTTCCTGTGGTTGAGCACAAGTGGACGTGATCCTAGTGGTTAAGCACTAGTGAGTGTGTATCCTAATGATTCTCTTGTGAGACACATTGAGATAGAGATCTATTGACTTGGACGTCACTGTGGTTGAGCACATTTGGATTTTCCCCTAGTAGTTGAGCACTAATGGGAGTGTGAGATCCCTTGATATATTGTTTAAGAGTCAAAATTACCTATAGCCCTAATTGTGATGTAAGGGGTACATGTAGACCCCACCATAAAGTGAAAGATATTTAATTTAAAAGATAATTAATATGGTAATTATTAATTATATTGTGAGTTAATGAGGTTGGCCCTTTTGTACCAATATACACCAGTTTTCATATGTTTAGTCTAATGTAAATAAAGGTGATTTTCTCATTGAGGAAACACAACACACATCTGAGTTTGGAAATTTCAGCAAGTACTTGTTCTACGACTTAAGTCCACACCTCTCTTGGGCACTAGACTTCTTGGTTTAGTGAGAACCCTTTTGTGTGCTAGGTTTATGGTGTGGGAGGTCTTTCTCTTGAAGAATATAGAAAATGATTGGTTGGGTTTTCTTCCCTTGTTGAAAAGGGTTTCCCGGGATACTTCTTGTGTACGTGTGTATGGTATTTCTTCTTGTGATCTTAGTTACTGCACCAAATGGTTTATGGTGTAACTAAAATTGTCTGTGGTTCAATTAAAATGCTAAAATTGAAATAAACTTCATGCTTGAGCCTAGTGTAGTGAAAAAATCAAGAGTATTCCTCCATCTCACATGAGCACCTTTACATACTTTGCACTTTTTGTTTTTTCTTCAAATTTGAAGTCTTTAAACTTTGAGAAGGTATAATATTTTTTTTTAAGCAAATAAATCCATATTAAATCATCAATAAAAGTGAAAAAAAAAATTGCCACCAATTGATTAGGGTTGCATTGGTCAACAAAGATATGTGTGAACCAATTCAAGATGTTCTTTTTCTCTAATTGAGGATGTTGGAAAGTTGTCTCTCTTATGCTTTCCAAATATAAAAGTTTCACATGGGACCATTACATGTTTTTGAAGAAGACTTGAACTCTAAAATGGAAGATGACCAAACCTAGTATGCCATAACAGAGTTTCAACTGTGTTTGTAATAATTTGGACATATGATTGGGACAAATTGACATTTCTCATGTTTAGGGGAAACATCTTATGCTTAGTCATCTAGATTTTTTCAATTAGCTTCCTATTAGGTGATTTGTAAAAAATAAAGCATGTTGAGCGTTTAAGTAAAACATCATAACAATGCTCCATTAGTTGTCCTACAACAATCAAATTGTGTTTCAATTTTGATACATAGTAGACACCATGTATGTATTTGCTCTGATTTTGTTTGGATAAGATAGATACAATTTCTTTACCTCTGTATTTTACTTGAGAATCATCTCCTAGAGTAGTTCCTGTCTATCCATGCAAGAAATTATATCTTTGTTACCTGTCATGTGATTGTTTCATCAGCTTTCTAGCAACCAAAGGTCCTTGGAGTGACCTTCTTCAGATGTTTGGCATGAAGGAAACAATCTTTCATATTATTATCCTTCTTTGTTGGATACATTTTCTCTACCGCTTTTCTCATTTGATTTCTTCTTTCTCCATTCACTTTCATAATGGCCAAATTTTCTGCAATAGTAACATTGAATTCTGGACCTTTTTATCTTTGTTCTCCCTCTTCCTCTTTGATTATGTGGGTCTCTAGACGGTTGATCTCGTCCCTTTGAGTGTCTATCATATGCATTATGTTTTCCTCTACCTCTTCCTCTCCTATTTCCCCCTCTATTACATCTTCCTCTACCCCTTCTGAAGAGGTTCTGAGTCTTGAATGCATGTTCAATGAATCCATCTTCCAAGTTAAGTCTAGTTTCATGAGAGATGAGTCATCCCATCATTTCTTCAACAAAGAAGCTAGAAATATCTTTAGAATCAAGAATGGTTGTCACAACCATTTCAAACTTCTTGGGGAAAATTTTCAGAAATTTTTCAACAACCCTCCCATCTACAATCTCTTTACCAGTGAATTTGATCTGGTTAACAATGCCCATTACTTTTGTCATGAATGGGACTACATTCTTGTCTCAGTTGTCTTCAAAGTTTCAAATTGAATTCGTAAGGTCTAAAACTTCACCATATTAACCTTTTCATTTCCTTGGTAGGCATCTTTGAGAATGTCACAATCTTTCTTTGATGTATCAGCAACAATTATTTTTTTAAATATTGAGTCATCTATAGAGTTTTGAAGCCAATACTTGGTCTTGTTCTCTTTCTTCTGTTGTTCTGCAAGTGTGTTTCGCTAATCTGCTTTTGCTGGCTCTCTGAAGCCATTCTCTACAGGTTCTCAACACTCTTGTGCTTGAAGGAATGATTTGATCCGCAAGGACAAGAACTTGTACTTCTTTCTAAGAAGAACTGGTTCCTAGGTTTGTCCTAGTGCTTGAAGTTGCCATTAAATAAAAAACCAACAAAAAAATGCAATAAATTCTTTTTTTTTTTAAATACCTTTTGGAAAGTTTGATCTGTTGTTCAGATTATTTCTGTGATGTTGTATCCTTTGGTGCAAAATAAAAATTCTTGCAGAAATTCCCTTTTTTTTTTTTATGATGTCAATTGATGATTTTCCTTTAAACCTATGCCTTGAATCTCTGCCTCAATATGAATCTTTCTAGCCCTTCATATTAACTCCTCGCCAGCCAGAGGCATTGAACACTTGGAGAGGGAAAAATCAAATTGTTTTCCCTAGATTCAATTTGAAACTCAAGCTAAGAAGCTTCAGCTCAGGACCCTTCTATTGTAGTTTGAAAATACAGAAACACAAATTAACATAAGACAATCAATACAAATGCAGACAAGGAACACAACAATTTACGTGGTTCACCCAAATGTTGGGCTACGTCCACCAAGCATAGGTATCAGTTGTCTTATTATTCAACTAATGGAGATTACAGTAGGGTCTCACTCCTCTCTAACACACTAGCCTCTACGAGCATACATCAAATTTATAGCAATGTATATTAGAAACTAATTATTAAATGTAATCTCATCCATATTCTAACTTGTTCGCATTGGTTACAACCAAACCTGGTTTATAGGATCTGAAATCCTATTCATGGATGAATTGTTGTCACCATTTCCAGCAATCTCCACCTTGACAACAATTAACCTGATACCTTGCTCATGCTTCTGTTCATCACCTTTTCTGCAAGCCAAGAGAAGCTAAGCACCATTGTAGCTTCTCTAATAGTATTGGTTTTGTGAACATGTCTGCATAGTTCTCTTTTGTATGCACTTTTTCAAGAGAGACTCCACCTTCATCGATGACCTGTCTTACAAAATGGTACTTGATAGGTATATTTTTGTTTTACTGTGATAGGATGGATTCTTAGCCAAGTGAATAACACTCTGACTATCACAAAGTAACTTTACTTTGTCCTGTATCCTTCCAAACTCACCAAACAAACCTTCAACCAACTGCCTCTTTGCAAGCATGTGAAGTAGCTACATATTCTGCTTCTGTAGTGGATAAAGCAACAATGTTCTATAGCTTTGACATCCAACTAATAGCTCCACCTGCAAGAGTAAATACATACCCTGAAGTCGACCTTCTCTTGTCCAGGTCACCTGCAAAATTACAATCAACATTTCCACAGACTAACTCACGACCACTGTTATAGGTGATACAGTAATCACTTGTGCCCCTCAAATACCGAAGCACCCATTTCACTGCTGCCCAATGCTCTTTACCTGGATTTGCCATAAACCTGCTGACAACCCCAACTGCATGTGAAATGTCTGGCCTTGTACTAACCATCGCATACATTAGACTTCCTACTGCATTAGCATATGGTATTCGAGACATATATTCCTTTTCTTCTTTTGTACTAGGATATAAACTTGAAAAAAACTTAAAATGGGAAGCCAAAGGGAATGAAACTGGTTTCACATCGTTCATAGCAAACCTCAAAAGTATCTTCTCAACATACTTCTGTTGTGACAACCAAAGCTTACTATTCCTCCTGTCTCCGAATATCTCCATGCCCAAAATCTACCTTGCTACTCCTAGATCTTTCATATCGAACGTCCTAGCCATCTGAGCCTTTAACCTGTTGATCTCAGTTATTCTTTTGCTTGCTAAAAGAATATCATCAACATACAATACTAAGATAATGAATATTCCATTATTCAATTTCTTAAAGTAGACACAATGATCATACTCACTCCTTGTATAATTTTGTCTCACCATGAAAGAGTCAAATTTAGATGAAATTCCCACAAACATTTTAATTCGGATGCTACCAATTCCCACAACTTTAGATGAAATATTATTACCCATGTAAACAACTCCATCATCTATAGACTGGTAAATAATAAACCAATGTCTATGAAGACACATGTGGTTTGAAGCACCAGAATCTAATAGCCAATGTTGATCATGACGTGAACCAATACTAATTGATAAAACTTCATCAACTATATCTGAACCTATTGTTGAACTTGTTTCGGTTTCATTTGCTTCCTTCATCTCTTTTGGAGGGTTGTTGTCGCTTCCAACAGTCCTTGTTCAGATGTCCAGATTTTCCACAAAACCAACACTTAAGCTTGCTCTTTCTTCCTTTTGACTTTGACCAAGAAAAATCCCTCTGACCCTGTCCTCTTTCTTTTGGTCTGCCTCTAACCACCAATGCCTCAGATGTAGAGGTTTCTAGATTGGATTTCTTCCTTGTTTCCTCAGATAGTAAAGCTCCAACAGTATCATCAAACTCAATAGTTTCCATTGAACTAAAACTAATAGAGGTAACGAAATGATCCCATGACACGGGCAAAGAACACAATAATGTAATTGCCTTATCTTCGGATTCAAATTTCACTCCCATGCTATTCAACTAGATTAGAAGAGTATTGAAAGTATTTAGATGATCAACAATTTCCATACCTTCCTTCATGCGCAAACTATACAATTGTCTTTTCAGAAAGATCCTGTTTGTCAAGGATTTCGTCATGTACAAGCTTTCCAGCTTTGAACACAAACCGGCTGCGGTCTTCTCTGTAACAATGTTGAACAATACATCGTCGGCCAAACAAAGGCGTATGGCACTCAGTGCTCTCACATCCATCTCATCCCATTCTTCGTCTGTTATGGACGCGGGTTGCTTTTCTTTTCCCAAAAGCGCCTTCACCACGCCTTGTTGCACGAGTAGATCGTGCATCTTAACCTTCCAGATCTCAAAATTGTTCTTGCCATTAAACTTTTCAATTTCAAACTTAACACTCTACATCTTTTTCATTAGAGAAAACATAAAAAAAAAGGAACAAACACCACTGTTTGTAATATCCAAGGCCCTTAGAAAAAACATGTGAAGAAATAATCTTGTGTAATTTTCAAAAAAAAAAATTACATCCATTCACCTTTTATTAAAAAAAAAATTTAATAAAAACTCACTCCACCTTATTCCTCCACCCTTCAACATCCTCCACCTTTACATATTATATTTTAATTCTCAAATATAATAAAACCTTTAATACTTTCCAAAATGTAAAAGTGTACTTTTAACTTTTGAAAAAATTTCATACGAATCTTTGTGAGCGTTCCTTTGGAGGATATATCTTTGTGAGCATACCTTTGGAGGATATAGGGGTGCTCTGATACCACTTGTTGTAGTTTGCAAATATGGAAACACAAATTAACATACGACAATCAATACAAATGCAGACAAGGAACACAACAATTTACGTGGTTCACCCAAATGTTGGGCTATGTCCACCAAGCATAGGTATCGGTTGTCTTATTATTCAGCTAATGGAGATTACAGTAGGGTCTCACTCCTCTCTGACACACCAGCCTATACCGGCATACATCAAATTTATAGCAATGTATATTAGAAACTGATTATTAAATGTAATCTCATCCATATTCTAACTTGATCGTATTGGTTACAACCAACCCCGGTTTATATGATCTGAAATCCTATTCATGGATAAATTGTTGTTACCATTTCCAACACCTTCTATCTATAAATTGAGAATCCTAGGTGCAAATTGTCTTTCCAATCTTGACACACGAAATCGACCAACAATTTTATTTTATTTTTCGCGGAGTGCCAAACAATATGACAGTACTCCTTCGCGATTAGCGAAGGCTCGTTCAATCTCTGTTATAGAGTTCGCGTACCCACACCAAGCTTGTTCTATTCGTCCAAGTAATCTGGAGGGGAGGCGGAACCATACCGCATATTGTTGAACCGATCGCGTAGTATTCTGTTGATGAAGACCTATCTCTGTGGGAATATGTTGCGCTATCTCTCAACAGGTTGTGCAGATTCGAGCTGGAAATCTGCAATTGAGAGTTTAAGCTATGAAATCACGCCTGTTCTTTTGATTATCGCGTTTTATGGAGTTGGCACAGTGGAATAGAACCGGAACTATAAAAATTAAAATTAATGGACCAAACCTTAATCTCTTGGGTATATAAATTTACATGAATTACTATTCTGTGTGGCTAAAAAATTATTTTTAATATAAAAATAAATTTAATAAAGCTGAAAAATATCTTACTTAATTTATATATATATAGAAATAGTCATTCAAATCCACCCTCCAACAATTTCTTGCTATATTTCTAACAAATATCCCTTGGAAAAAATCATTATTTCGTATAACCTTTAACCTAAGCAGAAGAGGAGGGTCGCTATTAAAAAAAAATGACGCGTGTCCAATTTATATGAACCGCAGATTTCTTTCACACGATTGCGAGGTCCGTCCACTTTTTAAAAACAGGAGGGGTGCGATGCAGTTAAAAAATGGAAAAGTATCCACACTCCTTGGCGGTCGGTCAACAAAATATCAACGCTCGTGGTTCGCTCTTCTATATTGTATCCGGTCTGCTCTCCCTTCGCGTGATACGTTTTCCATGGATGAAGAAGGTCTTCTGCACTTCCCTGCTTTGGATCAACTGCTGTCCTGTCCACTTTTTGAAGAGGTATACAAAGCCTATTCTGATACCATGACAAATTCAGAGACATAGCATTTCAGAAATTAAACAACAAAAACAAAAAATGTGCTGATTGATAGTGTTAAGACGGGGTATCAGTGCCCTTCATCTCATTAAAAAAAAAAAGCAATCTCATTAAAAAGTAACAAGCAATATGCTGAGAACACCACGGGGTATCAGTGCCCTTCATTTCATTAAATAAAAGACATAGATTATATAATGGATCCAACGTATCTCAGATATAAATTACAAATTAAAAGACATAGATTATATAATGGATCCAACGTATCTCAGATATAAATTACAAATTACAGTAAAGAAAAAACAAAATTGTAAGTAGACTAGTTTAATTATATAAACTAGAGTAAACCAAAAACAAAACTGAAAGTAGATTAAAGTCTAATTATAACTCGACTGAAGTCAAACTAAGTGAGATGTAGAAAATGGGCTTAGACAACAGGTGGAGATTACATTATTCTAGCACAAATGAATTTATTTAGTGGCAGAATTATTTGATCGGTTTTTAGCAGGAGGTGTGAGGTGTTTTTGTGGTTTGTGTTTTCGGTACCAAATGTAGTTGAAATGTAGTTTATGCAGTTGGAAAACTAGTATGTTAATTATCATAATTATAATGGATTGTTATTATGAAATGTTGGTTGACTTCTCATTATTATTAAAGGAAAATCATACTATTTGAAATAACTTACTAGTGGTTCATATGGAGCAAATTTTCACTCTTGCCAAATGTTTTTTTGAGTTTTTTTCTCTTTTATTGTGAGAGAAAAACTAACTCTTAACTAAACACAAACAATTTTTAACATAAACATTGACGAGTTCGAAGAATGCTTCGAAAAAGATGGTTGTGTTCGCCCCTACTCTCACTAGTATAGTCACCAATCTTCTTCTTTATGCAGATGATATCGTTCTTATGGCAATGAGTTCCCATGATCTTGAAAACCAGCTAAGAATCCTCAAGGCTTTTTCTCCAATATGGGTATGACTATATTGATAAGACTAAGGTCATGATTATTAAATCCAATAAGATCCCTTATGATACCTTTGTATATGAAAACAACAACTTGGAGGAAATGACTTCATACAAATATCTTGGAATGGATATTCACCACAAGCTCAATTGGAATTATAGCATTGAGAAAATGATTATTGAGTGATGGAAAGCTTATGATGGGCTTGAATCATTTGATCTTTGGAGTTAGGATAAGAAGAAACTTCTCTTTGAGACTCTTCTTAAACTTGTTATCCTTTATGGATGAGAAGTAACCACCATCTAAACTAGGATGGCATAAAGATGTCACTTCTTGGATAAACTAATCAAGTCATAACCACCATCCAAGCTAGGATGACATAAAGGCGTCACTTCTTGGCTAAACTATTGGGGAATCATGGATGAAACCATTTTGCATGATAAAGATACTATTAAAAAAAAGGTCAAATAAAAAATTAAGCAGAAAATGTGGTGTGATAAAGAGTTAGAGGAAAAAAGAAAAATAAGGTATTATAAAGATGTAATCAACCCTCATCGATCAAAATCTGTTTTCCATGTTTAAAGAAAAAAAATAAGCATTGCTAAGATAATAACAAATTATCACGAGCTCCATAGTGAAACTAGAGGTCAGTCAATTCCTGAAACACCATGGGATGAAAGAGTTTGTCATCTTTGTGACACTAAGAAGGTTCAAGATGAAAATAATTTTTTCTTAGATTGTCCAGCCTATACCCATATTAGATCTTATTTTTAAAACATCTATCACCCTACCAACCTTTCTAACCTCTTAACTCAACAAAAATATGATGATCTTAAAAAGATTCTCTTAATATTTTTAGCAAAAAACAAAAATCTAAAATCTAAAAAATCACAAGTAAAAACCTATGCTTTTAAGATAAAATAGATCAAATGTTAATAATCATCATCAATTATATAAATACACTGCAACTTTAATTATCTGTTTTTATATTGACAATATTATAGCTTTTTTCTATTATAAAGGTTGGTTTCTACGATCAACGTTAGCTACATCAATTAATGTCAATGTTGTAACTATATCTACACTTCGAGTAATCTACTGATTTGGAGAAATTAAGAACCTTAAAGAACAAACTACTTTCGGATATTGAAACTATGCGTTTGTATTTACGTCTTAATATTTTTTTTTAAGAATTACCAATATATAAGCTCCCATTCAAAGTGCTCCTCGTTATTCAAACTATGCTATGATTTGTTTGAAAGAATTTAATTATACTATAATATTATTTAATTGAACCAAAACAATATATGCGTATATACAGTGAAAAGGAATGATCCAGGGACTCTGATAAAATACTGTATATACGCAATCAAAAAGAATTTAATTATACTATAATATTATTCAGTTGAACCAAAACGATATCTGCGTATATACAGTGAAAAGCAATGATCCAGTGATTCTGATAAAATATATTTTAATGTTTCACTGTGTATTTTATGATTAGGTTTATTCATCTACTTAGGTAAACAATTTGTATTTAATTTGATTTTTTAAATTTGGAAACGATAACTTTTATGCAATGTTTTTATAGAAAATTTATTGAAAAAGAACCCAGTATAAAAGAGATGTTCAGAACTTCAGATAACATAAAACATTTAAATTATATATATATATATATATATATATATATATATATATATATATATATATATATATATATTATAATACTAAGTATTATAAAATATTAAATATATGAAAATTTTCTCTTTGAATTTTCATTAACTTCAATTAATATATTAGAAAAACTATTTAGAAGTAGTAATTTATTACAAAATATATTAATATATTAAAAATTTTAATTTCTAAAATAAAATCCAAAGATATGTATTATTCCAGTTCAAAACTCTAGATATATAATCTTAGAAATAAAAAAAAAAACAGAGAACTATTAAATACCGAGAGATATAATTTCAAAACCGCAAAGAAATATTATTTCATTCCACCACTGAGAAATATTATTTCCGTTCAAAACAGGAGAGAAATAATTTAATATTAATGTATTTAACTAATACAGATCTATATTGACCCTATATCTCTCAAGCTTTGAGAGGGATCAAATCTCTTGAGGTGAAAATAATTTTTAGAGTTCAAAACTTAACTAAAAGTTAATGGTTTTCACCTCAAGAGATGATCATTTTGGAGTCTTCATAAATAGATCCATGATTAAGATGAATCTATGCTAATTTAATACATTAATACTAAAGTTTAAAAAAATATTAATATTGTAAAATATATTAATATATTAAAAATAATTAATGTATTTTTTAATGATTTTAATTTACATAAGTTTTAACTTACAAATTAGATAAAAAAAAATTGTTTTAATTTTTTTTTTAATTAAAAATAATTATATTTATAAACTTTCCCGTATGGGGTGATAGCTGGAGCAAGCGTGCCATCTGGTTGCGATTTAAGTCAGGGCTTAAATGTGGAAGGCCATTCCCTTAATACTAGTATTACGGATGCAGGATCGACATAAACGCACTGCAATGGGAGGACTCCTCGAGCGAGCGAGCATTTACAAACTCGGCAAGTGAAATGCTAAAGGTGGGCATGGGGATATGCGGTCGGATTATTGGTTTTCTCTCGCTTCGCCCTTGGTTCTGCTCTGTGTTTGGAGACGCTGGTGTGGCTCAGAGCTCCTTGCGCCCTGGTACACCACCCTTTGGTGGARAATTGYTGTTGGTGATTACGTTTTCAATTGGTCTCAGCTTGTGTGYATCTCTGGGAGARYGCTYGGCAGTATGCCAAGGAAACRGGGTGTGCCGCGACGGGGCTCAGCTTGGTACGCCCGTAAGGAGCAGCGTAAGCSCAGGGAGCAACTTGAGCGCGCTCTGGTCATGGCCACCTCTATGCTGCGACAGAGGGCTCGAGCCAAGGAGAAGGCTCTGCTATCCACCATTGCCGAGAAGCAAATTGGATGCAGCAGTCTGGACACTGTCAATTTGGAGGATAGTACCGAGCTATTGTACCCGGCCTGCATTGTCGAGGAGGACCTGACGTTAGCAGACCTGACGACAATGGAAATGCAGAGCGAAAAAGTGACAGAGCCTTGCAGTGGGGATGGAAATCACATGCTGAAGGTGGACGCCGATTTTCCTGGTTGCATAGTTGAGGAAGAGTTTCCCTGGCAGGACATGGAGACTACGGCTGATGCTGGAGGCGCGCAGGATGACGAGAAGCAAATGGATGAAAGGAGCGGTCGACAGGATGACAGGATGCCCGACGCAGGTGGTGACATGCATGGCTTTCTCCGACGCGAGGAGCACCTGTCCTTGGTGTTTGAGCTCCGAGGCCACATGGCTGACCTGGAGCACCGTGCACTTGTCATGGGGCAACGCCTGGACGTGCTATTCGATGCCTATTCGGACGCTCCAGCTCGACGCAAATGTCCACTTTGTGTGCAGTCTTTCGCCATCCCGACCGGCTCCACATGGAAGACCAACGAAGACGACAGGTCACCAACAACCTAGAATTTTCATGTTTTATGGTTTTTATCTTTTTGTTACTGTTTTACATGTCTTTAAACTTTAGGCACTTGTCCTGGTTTCCTTCGAGCAGGACAGGTGCCAATAGATTATAGCTGTTTTTGACATGTATTAATGCTGGCTTCCAGTTTCCTGCAGCATTTTGGACGACTTAGACTCTTGACTATGTACACTCTCATACAGATTTTGGATAATATATTATAGCAGGGCCCTCCCTTTTTTATTTAAAAAAAATATATATATATATATTTATAAAATTTAATAAAATATTAATATTCAATACTTAAACCAGTGATAGCCACAATAACATGTTGTAAATTTTCAAACTCTTTTTTTATTATTTCATTGCATTAATCCATTTATTCCAGTCATTATTTATATATGTAATTACGCTTTTATTTTAGTTTATGTAATTACGCTTTCTTTTGCATAATTAAATTTTTTTTTTTTTAATTAAAAATAATTATATTTATAAAATTTAATAAAAATATTAGTATTCAATATTTAAACCAGTGATAGCCACAATAACATGTTGTAAATTTTCAAACTCTTTTTTATTATTTCATTGCATTAATCAATAACATTTTTTTTAATATTTTTATTTTCATTTTAATATTTTGTTAATTTTTTAAACAATAGTATTATTTTCATAAATTTATTTTACTATTTTTTTAAGATTATTTTTTGTTATTCAACCATTTTCTTAATTATTTTTTAAATAATATTATCATTTTTATTTTTAAGATTATTGTTTTGATTTTAATATTTTATTACTTATTTTTTAATTTTCATAAATTTATTTTACTATGTAAATATTGCTGGTTAAAATTTATTTTAATATTGAGATTCTTAATTAAAAAAAAAAAATTTTAATTCTGATGTTATATATGTTCAATCTAAAAATCATTTACAATAAATAATTATTTTCTTAAAGATTTTTACAAGATATAATATTATTGTTTTCATAGATTTATTTTATTATCTATATTGAAATAGAGGTTAGATATAATATCTTTTTTAAAACATGTATATAATAAATAATTTCAAAATTAATAGCTATATCCTTTATATTATTTTAAAGATTGATATTTCTTGGTGAAAAAATCAATTTATGATAAGGAGTTTTATTTTTTTTTAGCACAACTTAATTACACTAAGAATGAGACACTTCTTATCACTACTTTAAATGCTCATAAATGTTATAAAAGGTTTAAAGAAGATTGATCTAAAAATTCATTATCTTAGTTAAATCATTGGAATATAATGGAAAATACTTATATGTAATAACTAAAGTTTAAAAATAAAATGGAGTCATATTAAAGTTGAAAATGAAAAGAAAAGTTAAAGTATACAAACAAACCATTAACCTTAAATTACAAGGTTAAAACATACATTTTTACAAATAAATAAAGAAAAAATAAAAATAAAAATCAAAACTTTTTTTATTATTTATTTTTTCCTAGAAGAAAGAAAATAACCTAAATACATAAGTAAAAAAAACTTGATAAAAGAAAATATGTGTGATTAATAAAATATATTATGAGAATGAGTTTCCCTTTCACTATGATATTTATAAAGATATTTAATCCAACTTTTAAAACATTTGTAATAAAATTGAATTTGTCTGTTCATTATTATTAACAACAAAAAACTATTACACATATAAAAATAAAATATGAAATCATAATGAGGTTAATAATCAAAACAAAAGATGAATTACTACAATTAACCTTTAATTAACATTAAATTAGAAGATCAAAAGTATCTCTATTATTAGAAACAAACAAAAAAATCCTAAATTAGAAAATCAAAACTCTCTTTATTGTTTTGAGCAAAAGGGAAAAAATATTATAAATATAAAAAACAAATTTAGATAGAATTTATAATAAAACAAAGGTTGGGAAAAACCTTAAATACATAGGAAATAAAAAAAAATCTATAAAATATGTAGGACTACTAAAATAGAATATGTGAACAATTTTCCTTTTTAATGTTTCATAAAAAGTTTAATCTAATTTTCATAAAAAAAATTTGATAAAATCAAAATTGTTTCTTCATTAATGTCTATAAAAATTAAAACAAATATTGCAATTATAAAATCATTTTTTCATAAATTTTTAAAGAAGTAAATACTAAATATTTTTAAAGTCTTATAATACTAATAAAACTTAAAATAAATATTGCAATTATAAAAAAAAAAATTCATAAACTTTTTAAAGAAATAAATACTAAATTTTTGCAATTATAAAGTCATTTTTTCATAAACTTTTAAAGAAGTAAATACTAAATATTTTTAAAGTCTTATAATACTAATAAAACTTAAAATAAATATTGCAATTATAAAAAAAAAATCATAAACTTTTTAAAGAAATAAATACTAAATTATTTGATTCATTATTATATACTTAAAAAAAAAATTTATTTTCTTATAATGTTAATATGTATAAGTTAAATCTAAGTTACTTGGCCAAAAACAAGCAAGTTTTCATTAAACTTGAGGAAGAGTGGAAATAATTTTCTTACATTAGAGTTATATGAAGCAAAAGCGAAATGGACATGTTTCACTTTTCTTTAAAAAAAGAATGAAATGTTTAGACATTCTAACTATCCCAAGCAAGAAGAAAGTGAAAATATTGTTTTCCTGTGCATGGGTGAAATGTCTCAAACCCGAAATCGTTGGTTAGAGATTCTATTGCTGAAAGAAGCGGATACGGGTAGCTGTTACAATATTGTTAACCATAAACAGGTATTATTGGAACATTGGGAGTGAGATGGTGGTAACCATAAACAGGTATTATTGCAGGTGCACCAGATTGGTAATCATAAACAGGTATTACCACCATCCGGGGCATGTAATATGATGCACCTGTAAAGGGGTCTACGAAGTACAGAACGCCATGATTCTGCAACGGAATTTCGTTTTCTCCGATTTCACCAGTTGAGCTTGAAGGCATCGTCTGATTTGGCAAATGAGAAATAACAGATCGATTAACGTGAGGCTGAGATAAAATCTGAGAATTCTGTTGGCCTTGTGGATGTTGATCCACCACTACAGAGAACGAATTGTTGGAATTGTCGGAACTGGTCTCATCCATTTGCCTTGGTTGATTTCTAGTGAGCTGAGACGATTCTGCAGACTGGATCATACCTACGTCATTGTTCTTGATATCGAAATTTGTGACGGCGTTACGCCCCGCTGTTCTTCATAAGCCTTGGCCGCCTCTTCTTCTGTATCTGTCAAAACCAATACCAATAGCCCTCATTCAATCGAACATTTCCAAATCACAATCCTAAATGAGGATTTATTCGACACCACAAATAGATTGAAACCAAAAAAGAACTCTTACCAAAACTTCCCAAATACATGTCTTTGTTGTCAGCAACTCTTCCTATCCGCGCTTGCCATTTCCCTTTAAGCCTTTGCAAGTCAAGAATGAAATTCAGGATCAATATAAAATGACATGTGAATCAAACATGAACACGAGTATTAGATACTAAATTCAATATGAAATCGATTGCAACAAATATAATTATAGTTTTTTATAGTTTTCACATAAACCTGGTAACTCCGCGGCACTTGGACACGACTCTAGAGAATGCTGTGGCTTTTCTGAACAAAGAAATGACAAAAACAAAAACCAAAGGAGTTTTAACACGCATCGTGAGAAATGGTATTATATAGGCGAAGACAATGAAAGAGCGGAGACAATCCTTTGGACGAGCCTTGGAGGGGAGTATGGGAGAGCGTGTTGCCACATTTGGCCTCGTCGTATTGAACTTTGTATGCCCACTACGGTTTGGTGGACCCGTTCTTAATGAAACTTGGGCTTTAGTACTCGATCAGCTTGTTTAGTTTTCCAAACTTTTTAGGTGTTATGAAATAGAAGTGGGTGGAGTTAAAGAGGGGCGACTCGAAATGAGCCTCTATCCCTTTACCTTAAATGCAAGATCGGGTGTAGTTTGCCGATTTATGTAACAAGATTTTATAATTATAATTATTTTAAAAATTAAATTTTAGTTTATAATTTGAAATAATGAAAGGAATATTCTGTATGTCTATCTTATGCATTTGCAATGATATTATATCAGTTATAAATAATTTAAAATTTAAAATTAAATTATTATTTAATAAATATGTGGGCTTAATGGTTAACAACATGTGTTTCCTAGGTCACAAGTTTAGTAGGGTAGGGTATGTATACCTCTTTAGACTTTACCACTCAAATCCCTAGACTGAAGGGATCCCTAGTCCCACAAACAAGGAAGTCTTATACGACAATTTGGTGTCTCTCTTGGCTATGACCTTAAAATAGATTATTATTATTATAGGATATAAATAATTTTTAATTTCAATCTAAAAATAAAAATAATTTTCATATATCAATTCGAATTTATCTATAAAAATAATGAAATGAAATACCAAACACTTTATATTTTGTATAATAATTTTAATTATAACAATTTGAATTTAGTTATATAAATAATGAAATGAAATACCAAAGACCTTTTGGTGTTTATAGAATGTATTTTTTACCACACTTCACATTATTAGTCCCTAGATAAAGGTAGCGAGGAATATTGCAATGGGTATGCCATTTTTTCAATAGTCTTGCATGAAAATTAACATTTTTGTTCATTTTTAATTTAAGGATTCACAAACATATGTAATTTTTAAATAACATTTTATTTTTTAACATATGTTTTAATAAGCTTGTACTTTGAGGTCTTGTTTGGCCATATGACCAAGTCATTTTCATTAGTTGACTTCGTTTTATTTTTTTCATGTTATAGTTGTCACGCGTCTAGTGGTGGTATCTAATAATGGAAATTGCCATGTTGGCCAAGTGTCATAGCGTTGTACTATGAAAAAAGAAACACCATCACCAATTCTCTAAGCAATGTTACCTACCAAATTGTACTTAATGATAAAATCCCTAATCCACAAGGCACAACCCAAGAAACAACTACTAGGATGGTCACCACAATGAACAAAGAAATGTATCATATTCACTTTAGGCTGACATTCCTCTTGCTTAGGGGGGTATCCCTAGTAGAATTACTAATGCTAAGCAATGAGGCACAGGGTGAAGTGAGAATAGTTTTAGTAAAACATTTTTTTTGGTATTTTCAAGGATGTAAAAGAGTTGATGGAAGGAAGTAGAGATTAGTCCCAAATAAAACAAGAGAAATTGAGTCAAAATCAGTCAAAGGGGACTTATGGGGTCAAAAAGAAAAAATATATTTGGAATTCATATTTTTCATCAAAGGATTGAAAATAAGGGACTAGAACTGAAGGGAAAGAATAATATCTTATCTAATCAACAATGACGAGCAAGGCCCTACAAGAAGGGATCTTCAATGGAGCAACATTATTCTTTCATTCTCAGCCATTACACATCCCTTTCTAAATTGGAAACTATCTTCCCAACACCAAAATGTCCTACAACCTTGGAGGTTTGAGTCTTTGTCATAAGCTCCAATCATTCATGTTTACAGACATGAAGCTTTTCATCATTGTAGAGTAAACTATGATGTAAATGATAGTCATCCTTAACATCACCTTCTTATATATGTGTTTGGCCATGTAGCTTTTGAAACACCTCCTTGAAGTCCTCATATTTTGTGTATCCCTCCTTATATGCATCATGGTTAAAAGAATCCATGTGCAACATAGTTCCCAATGTTGTAATATTGGATGTGGGTGGCGTGGAAAGAATGTGTGTGAACTTGTGTATTTTTCTAGTACCATACTATATAAATATATGAAATTGTTTTAAAAATCCCATTCATATGTAATTCCTGGTTTGTTGTAGCTCAATTTGGGCCTGCAAATACTGTAGCAGTTGGTGATCTTGTTGGATGATGGTATCCTTTCCTATTAGATGGTGTTTCCACTTCTTGATAGCTTGAACTAGGGAATAGAGTTCTTTGTCATAGTTAGGGTCGCTGAGAACTACCCTGTGAAATATTTCAAAATGATAGAATACATGACTTCCTCCTTGCATTAAAATGACTCCCATGGAATACCCACTTGGATCTGTCTCCACATCGAAAGACTTTTGCAAGTTTCATAGTGTGAGAACTAGTGTTTGAATGATGTCTCTTTTCA
>JASDQU010736046.1:345128-357416 GCA_032191745.1 Picea mariana
TTCTGAAAGAATGTAACAATGTGCAGGAAGAACTGTTATTGCAGGAAGGCAAGAGCAGCCGTAGAACTGAAGCATGCATGGGATGAAGAGTTCTAGAGATGGAACCTCTAATTTATTGATGGAAAATGAGGATCTTAGAAAAGAAAATTCTGGGCAGTTTGATTGGATGCAAGAGAAAATTACCCTTCTGCTATAGGAAGTGCAAGCTAAAACTGAGCTTGTTGACGTCCAACAGAAACAAATTGGGGATCTTTTACAAGCACTTGTAAACTCCAACTGTGAAAACACCAGATTAACAAGTGAACATAACAAATGTATGAAAGACCAAGGTGATGTCAATACTTTGTAGGCAGAGCTTGAACATGCACAAGAAGAAAATCAGAAGCTACAAAAGGAACTTTCAACAAATATCACTGATCTCAAGAACCTTCACATTATGCTATCTACCGTGGGAAGGGAGAAAGAAATCATGGCAGCAGAATTGGAAGACTATTGGGTCACATGGAGGAACACCTAAATGACCTAAAAGAGAAAAACAAGACACTGTCAAACAGGTTAGAAGCTTATGCCAGGGAGAATAAAACCAAAAACCGAGATACCCAAGAAACAATTGCTTCTCTGCAGAACTGCAACAAACTATTGGCAGAACAAGTGCTCAAGACATCAGAAGGATATTGTGCCTTTAAGAGAAAATCAAAAGAGCTGCGAGAACAGAACAGTGGATTCAAGAGGGAGATAGCCCACCTCAAATCCTCCATCCTGAAACAGGAAAAGTTTACCCGTGTTCTGTTATCGGAAAGGGCTGCACTTCTAAATGAAATCACCTGGGGTAAGCAGCAACTGCATATTCTGCTAAAAAAATGTGAGTGTTCCAACAAGAGACAGAGTCACTCACATAAGAACGGTTAACAAATCCAGATAGGCAGAAAAGTCTCAAAGAGGAATTTGTTTTGCTTGAGCAACTCCTGCTTCGCTTCAAGGAAGAGATCGTATGTCTCAAGGCAGATCCTGATGGAGGAGTTAAAGAGCATCAAAAACTCAAGGAGGAAATGGAAATGTTACAGAATGAGTTGTTGTATCTGCGTACAGAGAATAGTTTACTTATACAAGAGAAAACACCAAATGCCGACAGAGATTCCAGCATCAAAAGGCTAGAAGATGGATCACACTTGCCATTTTCCAAAGGTGAAAGCCTTCAGGCTGAGGTGGTAGACATCAATATGGAGAAAAGTGAAAGCCTTAAACTCGATGATGCTACAGATCTCAGAAATCAACGATTAATCGATCCGTGTATAACCCAAAAGCAAGGCGATGCAGTGTCTTCACTGAAGATGGCCCCTGGTTCTGAGGCCAGCCCCCCATGAATCAAACCATGAAGTTTCTTGTAGTCAATGATCTACAGAAATCAAAATCATATTCATCAGAAGCTCTACTCATTAATAATGAGAATCTAAGAGATTCAACTTGATAGCTGACATGGGTGTTAGATTTGAGTACATTGGAGGACATTGAAGACTTAGTGTTGAAGAAAACTTCAGTCAGAATGTGTTTTTATATGGTGCCATTGAAAGTGTTCTGTAACAGTTCTTGGGATGTAATTGTGAATCTTCATGCTCCTCTATATATATTTACATATATATTTCATTGAGATATCCATCATGTTTTGAAACTGACATAAGTTTTAGATAAATGTCGATATAAGGGATATATTGTATTTTCAAGGCCATAAATGGATATAAATCTTGGGACCAGGACCTTATTGAAAAACACAGACTCATATGAATGTATTTAATTTTTAGAGTTTCCAAATTTAAGCAAACACGAGAGATGAGAAACAAGGTGACAATTAAACTAAATTACTTACAAGGAAATTTATTTCATTTTTATTGATAATATCAAATTGGTGGGTCTTATTCTTATGCATTACAATGCCCCTTTGAACTGGGACAACACAGTAGCCAAACATGTGTTATCAGTTCTGTTGAAGTACTTTTTGCCTTTCAACTTTCTCCTAAAACTTACTTGTAGTACATCTTGTCTGCAACTCTAACTTTTGTATCTATATTTCCTATTCTATATGTTTTTGATGTGGTAAGATATAGAAACTCTAACTTTCAAATATCAAGAATATCTTTGAATCATGTTGAATCATAGAAAGAATTGGGCACTATGAGCACGTAGAATTCATATAAACACTAGAACCAACATCATTTGTGAATCAATATTAGTCATGGTTATTTTCGTGAGTTGCAGCTTGTTTGTTAAAGTAGTTGCACAGTACAGGTTCCGAACATCCTTGAGTGGCACAACAAAATGGAGAAACATCAACTCTAACATGTGTAATTAGGTGTGATTAAAGTTAAGGCGTAAGCTAAAACCCAAACGTTTTGAACCTTTTCTGACTCCTGCGAATTCTTGATTCCAACGAGTAGATTGTCTGGTCGGTAGCATCAATAATCCGGCACCTCCACTCATCCAAACGCCATGACCCAAACTGCCATTACCATGTGTCACCTTTGCCATTCCTTGAAAAGTGAGCAATCCCAGCAACCAATGTGAAAATAGTCTGAGGTAATGCATGCCATAGTTAGCCATCCATGCATACGAATTTTAATTTGGTAAAAAGAGGGCTTGAAATTTGAATTTGAATTACCAAGCGGGCTTGAAATTTGAATTTGAATAATAATCCCTACAATTGGCAGCCTCCTCCGGCCCTGGGAATCGATGTCGGGTCAATTGAAAATGTAAGCGTTGAAGAAGGACACTAGAAGGAATCTAGTAGGAGGGAGCAGCAGACCCAATGACGAAGGCCTTCCTTCAGATCTGTGGGCATGGCGTAAATATGATCAAAATCCAATCAAAAGCTCTCTGTATCCCAGGTACAGTTGTTAAAATCTTTCAATTTATTTCAGAGATTCTGAATGGAAGAAAAGCCTCTCAAATTGCAATGGTGTAGTCATAATTCCTCCTTCTGATTCTTTGTTTGGTTATGTTAGTGTAATGTGATAGAACTCCCTTTTTCTTGTTTTTTTTAATTCTCTTCTTCTTCTCGTTATCCATGATTATTTGCCATTCATGAAGCTCGCAACCCCATGAATATGTGATGCACTTTCAATTTTTTAGCAGTGTGCTTGCGAATGGATGGTGCGGGGACTCCATTATCGCTGGAGACTTTGTGTAATAGTAAGAAAATTTTGTCAGATCAAATATTGTCAAATTTGTTACAGATTTCTATCAATCTATGATGGGGTGTATTGATAAATATTGTATGATGGTGTGTAGTGATAAATTTTGTCGCAAACGGGGTGTATTGATAAATATTGTTGCAAAATTTTAAAGAATAATGTTTAGGTGAAATTTTTGTAACAACCAGGCAGTGGTGTTTTACTAATATAATGGTTATTTGCTTATAAGATGTTTGTTTATATTTTTTGAAGTAGGATAAACCTATGTTATGAGTATATAGTCTGATAGCCCATGTTATGACATCTTGGTATGCCTTTTACCATTATAAAATATCCTTAAAAATGTAATACTCATGTTATGACGATGTTCCATTGAATATTAAACCCTTTAGGTAGTAATCTAGTGGTCATTAGATGTATATTCTTCTTTGCTCGGCCATCCTCTTCTCTTGTTTTATAGGCCTATGTTGTTACATCATAAAACTACTTTTATAACCAAAAAAATATCCTCTTCATCTTTTGGAAGCTGGAATCCATGGCAACAACCTATTATTAGTACTCATAGTCATAGGTTGTACAGGTTTGACAGTATTTTGGTGGAAAGTCTCACCATAGTCTAATTTGTTGTTGAACAGGGGTACTACAGATGCAGTAGCTCCAAAGGTTTCTTAGTGAGGAAACAGGTAGAAAGGAGCCAACCAGATCTGAACATGCAGGTGATCACTTATACATTTGACCACAATCACCCGGGGACGAATCACAGGAATGCGCTGGAAGGATCCACCAAGCAAGCGGAGAAAGTGAATACATCCAAAAAAGAGAATTCAGATCAAATGCCTGAGAATTCCAGATTAGTCAAAGATCAATTAAAAAACATCATTTTACAGCCATGTTTTCAAGCCCATGTGCAAAGGTTTTTGTTTGTGGGGTCTGATTATGCCCAAAGGATATTGGGTTTCTCAAAACCTGAGAATCTCAAATAAATGGAAGAGAGCGAAACCAAGAAATTTTGTATTTTTATTATTTCTCATTTTAGTTTATTGAAGTAAGGATATATCTTCACTTTTTAATCTCTTTGCACGCCCTTTGTGCAGCACGATTGTTGGCTCACCATGATATCTTACAACAGTGACATGTTTTTTTGGACGCATTTTCTCAAGATCTGATCGTAATTATCGGCATATTGAGGACAGTTAATCTCTTTCTGTTATTGATGATGAACATTACATCATATTTAATAGAATGTAGTACTTACTGATCATCTTCCTTGCAAGTTGCAACTATATATACAATTGATTTAATAAATTGATATCTTATTCAATACTTAAGTAACTCATATTGAGGTATTTTTCAATTCAAAACAACTGATAGCCTATTATGACGCTCTTTCTCACAGCCTCCTCTCCTCTCCTATCAAGTCGTTCGTCGGTGTTATGGATGAATGAAGAGTGCCTTTCAACACAAGTGCTAGGATTTTATTATTTTTCTATGAATGATCTCGGCGCTGAGATGGGGCTCAACTTGTCTCGTTTGTTTCTCCATAACATGTTAGGTAAACATTTCAAATAATCAAATTGTAACTTGGCCTCGAGGGACTCAACTTGGCATTCAACCGTGTATTTCTATGACAATGAAATGTCGAGCAAATTTAGGAGAAGATAAATTGTATGGAAATATTTTGCTACGTCTCATTGTCTTAAAACTAAGAAAGAGGCTTCAAAAAAGACAACAACTACATGACGATCTAGTTTTTTGGTTTTAATACGAGTCGATTAAACATTTGCAATGGCGAGTTGGACATGAGTTTGTTAATTAAAGTTCCAGGCAGTCTATATGGTCATCAATATTGGGAAATATGTTATTACTGTGAGACACAAGGTATGATTCCCATTCATGTTTATTGACAACCAATTTGGTTATATAATCACATGTAATAATAAATCATGGCCCATCCACCATTTATGAAAAGAATCAACAGGAATTGGCAATGTCCCTTTCATCTCTTTGTTTAGGTTTGGGTTCAGATTAATAGAGGTGATTTACAAAGCCTTATGTATATAGTTTAACTTTGCTAATATGTAAAAGTTGATTTTAAAGATCAAGTCTATCTCTTGATGTGAGAGCATCACCCTTTAATCCAATACTAACATTGTCACTCTAATATTAATATTTTCACTCCTTAAAGTGTCATCATACCTTATGGATCCTCTTTGGCATATTCCTTTTTTATTATTATTAATAACCTTTAAGACTTAATAGGTATTGACAATGTCTCTTTCATCTCTTTGTTTAGGTTTGGGTTCAAATCGATAGAGGTGGTTTACAACGCATTATGTATATTAGTTTAACTTTGTTAATATATAAAAGTTGATTTTAAGGAGCAAGTCTATATCTTGATGTGAGAGCACAAAAATTACATGTCGAATGACAAAGAACATAACAGTTTGCATCATCGAGATGGTGAGGATGCAATGCTCATAAGAAATGTTGATTCCACCTCCAACATGGCTTGTCAAGAAGTGAAACTAGTTTCCAATGGCAAGCATAAGTTAACCTACAACATATTGAAAAAGAAGATACGTGAGAGAAACATGTACGACCACATATCCCACAATGGTCATAGTTCTACAGGGCGTACTTCTAGAGGTCATAGTTCTAGAGTTCATAGTTCCACAAGTCACAATTCCACAGGTCATAGTTCAAGAGGTCATAGTTCCAGAGGGCGTAGTTCCACAGGTCAAAGTTCCACAGGTCATAGTTCTAGGGGGCATAGTTCCACAGGTCATAGTTCCAGAGGGTGTAGTTCCACAGGTCATAGTTCCAGAGGTCATAGTTCCAGAGGGCGTAGTTCCATAGGTCATAGTTCCACAGGTCACAGTTCCAGAGAGCGTAGTTCCAGAGGTCATAGTTCCAAAGGGCATAGTTCCACAGGTCATAGTTCCACAGATCACAGTTCCAGAGGGCGTAGTTCCATAGGTCATAGTTCCAGAGGGTGTAGTTCCACAGGTCATAGTTCCAGAGGGTATAGTTCCACAGGTCATAGTTTCAGAGGGCGTAGTTCCAGAGGTCATAGTTCGAGAGGGCATAGTTCCACAGGTCATAGTTCCAGAGGGCATAGTTCCATAGGTCACAGTTCCACAGGGTGTAGTTCTAGAAGTCATAGTTCCAAAGGGCGTAGTTCCACAAGTCACAGTTCCAGAGGTCATAGTTCCAGAGGTCATAGTTCCAGAGGGCGTAGTTCCAGAGGTCATAGTTCTAGACTTCATAGTTCCAGAGGGCGTAGTTCGAGAGGTCATAGTTCCAGAGGGCATAGTTCCATAGGGTGTAGTTCCAGAGACCATAGTTCCAGAGGACATAGTTCCAGAGGACGTAGTTCCACAGGGCGTAGTTCCATAGGGCGTAGTTCCACGGTTCATAGTTCCAGAGGGTGTAGTTCCATAGGTCATAGTTCCAGAGGCGTAGCTCCATAGGTGAAAGTTCCATCAGTCATAGTTCCAGATGGTGTAGTTCCACAGGTCATAGTTCCACAGGTCACAGGTCATAGTTCTATAGGGCATAGTTCTAGAGGTCATCGTTCCAAAGGTCATAGTTCTAGATGGCATAGTTCCACAAGTCACAGTTCCACAAGTCACAGTTCCACAGGTCATAGTTCCACAGGTCATAGTTGCAAAGGGCGTAGTTCCACAGGTCATAGTTCCAGAGGCCTTATTTCCATAGGTCATAGTTCCAGAGGGCGTAGTTCCAGAGACAATAGTTCCAGAGGGCGTAGTTCCACAGGGCATAGTTCCACAGGTCATAGTTCCAAAGGGTGTAGTTCTAGAGGGCATAGGTCCACAGGCCATAGTTCTAAAGGGCGTAGTTCCACAGGTCATAGTTCCAGAGGGCATAGTTCTACAAGTCATAGTTCAACAGGTCATAGTTCTATAGGGCGTAGTTCCAGAGGGTGTAGTTCCATAGGTCATAGTTCCAAAGGGAATAGTTCCATAGGTCATAGTTCTAGAGAGCATAGTTCCAGAGGTCATAGTTCCAGAGGTCATAGTTCCATAGGGCATAGTTCAACAGGTCAAAGTTCCAGAGGGCATAGTTTCAGAGGTCATAGTTCCAGAAGGCGTAGTTCCAAAGGTCATAGTTCTAGAGGGCGTAATTCCACATGTCATAGTTCCAAAGAGCATAGTTCCACAGGTCATAGTTCCAGAGGGCGTAGTTCGACAGGTCATAGTTATACATGGTGTAGTTCCTGAGGTCATAGTTCCAAAGGGCGTACTTCCACAAGTGATAGTTCCAAAGGGCATAGTTCCACAGGTCACAGTTCCATAGGGCATAGTTCTAGAGGTCATAGTTCCAGAGGTCATAGTTCAAGAGGGCATAGTTCCACAAGTCACAGTTCCATGGATCATAGTTCCAGAGGTCACAGTTATAGAGGGGGTAGTTCTAGAGTTCATAGTTCCAGAGGGCGTAGTTCCACAGGTCATAGTTCTAGAGGGCATAGTTCCACAGGTCATAGTTATACAGGGCGTAGTTCCATAGGTCATAGTTCCAGAGGTCGTAGTTCTACAGGTCATAGTTCCAGAGGGAATAGTTCAATAGGTCATAGTTCCAGATAACGTAGTTTCAAAGGTCATAGTTCTAGAGGGCATAGTTCTAGAGGTCATAGTTCCAGAGGGCGTAGTTCCACAGGTCATAGTTCTGAAGGGCATAGTTCCACAAGTCATAGTTCCAGAGGGCATAATTCTAGAGGCCATAGTTCCAGAGAGCGTAGTTCCAGAGGGTGTAGTTCCATAGGGCATAGTTCTAGAGGGCATAGTTCTAGAGGGTGTAGTTCTACAGGTCATAGTTCCAGAGGGCGTAGTTCCATAGGTCATAGTTCCAGAGGGTGTAGTTCCACAGGTCATAGTTCCAGAAGGCCTAGTTCCATAGGTCATAGTTCCATAGGTCACAGTTCTACATGTCATAGTTCTATAGGGCGTAGTTCTAGAGGTCATAGTTCCACAAGTCACAGTTCCTCAGGTCATAGTTCCACAAGTCATAGTTCCAAAGGCCACAGTTCTAGAGGGCGTAGTTCCACAGGTCATAGTTCTAGAGGGCATAGTTCCATAGGTCATAGTTCCACGGGTCATTGTTCCAAAGGGCATAATTCCACAGGTCATAGTTTCAGAGGTCATAGTTCCAAAGGGTGTAGTTCCACAAGTGAAAGTTCCACAGGTCATAGTTCAAGAGTGTGTAGTTCCACAGGTCATAATTCCATAGGTCATAGTTCCACAGGTCAAAGTTCTATAGGGCGTAGTTCTAGAGGTCATAGTTCCATAGGTCATAGTTCCAGAGGGCGTCGTTCCACAAGTCACAGTTCCATGGGTCATAGTTCCAGAGGGCGTAGTTCCACAGGTCATAGTTCCAGAGGGCATATTTCCACATGTCATAGTTCCAGAGGGCGTAGTTCCACATGTCATAGTTCTAGACTACGCCCTGTGGAACTATGCCCTCTTGAGATATGACCTATGGAACTATGCCCTGTGGAACTATGACCTGTGGAACTACGCCCTCTGGAACAATGACCTGTGGAACTATGCCCTCTGGAAATATGACTTGTGGAACTACGCCCTCATGAACTATGCCCTATAGAACTATGACCTCTGGAACTATGACCTCTGGAACTATGCCCTCTGGAACTATGACCTATGGAACTACGCCCTCTGCAACTATGACCTATGGAAGTTGATTAAGGTTGGTTGTCATTGATGTCAACCCTTGAAGAAAGCCCCATAGTACAAAGGTTTGGGTAATAGACCCAATATAGTTTATGTCCTTTTCTCCTTTATATGCGATCTTGTCTTAGGAGACAATAATCTTGAAGATGTCTTGTTTGTTGGCAGATCTAACATAAAAAATCCATATTCTCATAATCTGAAACTTGAATCCATCCATATTTTTTTCTTTTGTAGTATCATTTTTTCTAGTAGACCCTCATCGATGTCAATCTCAACACACATTCAGGGAAATGTGAAAAAACCCAACTTAATTCGATCAAGCTTCGTTTTTAGCATCCAAGGAAATGTGACCACCTTCTTCTTTAACACGCTTTGAATATTTTCACTCCAGATCAATGTTTGATGAGATTTCCTATTCTTTCTCTAATCCGACGGTCGACGAGAGTTCATGACTTCGGGGATTCAACCTTCGGGTAAAATTACCTGTTTTAGACTTCTTCTCCCTAGAGTGGTCAGCGTTGAAGTTGACCACCTTTCCTTTAGTGTGATTTGACGGTTTCAATATTTCCATTCCAGATCGAATCTTGATCCAATGACTGAGAAATCATTCAAAGCTTCTGTAACTCAATCCTTTACAAAACGATTTCTTCACTCACAGAACTCTGTCTCCTGTGTTATTTCAAGTGTGTCATCTCTTATGAGCTTCGATTAACATTCTTCCTTCTAAGCTTTGGATTTATACTAGATTCTTTTGCACCCTGTTGACATCAATGACAATATCGTACCACTGTGTCCAACAAACTGGATCCATTATTAGGAAAACGAGTCAGTTAAAATATTAGTAAATCGTCAGTTACAACAGAATAGTGATAAATGCAACAAGCAGCATTATAGAAAAGGCAGTTTTCAGATACATCATCATCATAAAAAAAAAATTCATTAAAGGTAGAGTCTTTACTATAAAACTTATTTGAAGACAACATTATCAGTATTAGAGAGGCAAGAAATGCTTCTAATAGTTCCAGCGATGTAGTTCCAGAGGGCATAGTTCCAGAGGTCATAGTTCCAGAGGGAATAGTTCCAGAGGCGTAGTTCCAGAGGGCATAGTTCCAGAGGGCATAGTTCCAGAGGTCGTAGTTCCAGAGGTTGTAGTTCTAGAGACATAGTTCCAGAGGTCATAGTTCTAGAGGGTGTAGTTACAATAAAAGGTCCTGTGTTTCCATTCTGGAGCAGGGGGCTTAAGCAGTAGTAGCTATTTCTTCTTTGCACTCCCTTAACTATCTTTTTATTTTAAATTGTAAAATTACTTTGTCTACCAATACTGAATTAACTATTACTGTAACAAAAAGACAATTAAAATCATTTCTTGTCTCTCTAATACTGATAATGTTGTCTTCAAATAAGTTTTATAGTAAAGACTCTGCCTTTAATGGATTTTTTATTTATGATGGTGATGTATCTGAAAACTGCCTTTTCTATAATGTTGCTTGTTGCATTTATCACTATTCTGTTGTAACTGACGATTTACCAATATTGTAACTAACTCGTTTTCCTAATAATGGATCCAATTTGTTGGACACAGTGGTACGATATTGTCATTGATGTCAACAGGGTGCAGAAGAATCCAGTATAAATACAAATCTTAGAAGGAAGAATGTTAATCGAAGCTCAGAAGAGATGACACACTTGAAATAACACAGGAGATAGAGTTCTGTGAGTGAAGAAATCCTTTTGTAAAGGATTGAGTTACAGGAGCTTCGAATGATTTTTCAGTCGTTGGATCAAGATTCGATCTGGAATGGAAATATTGAAACTGTCAAATCAAACTAAAGGAAAGGTGGTCAACTTCGACGTTGACCACTCCGGGGAGAAGGAGTCTAAAACAGGTAAGTTTACCCAAAGGTTGAATCCTCGAAGTCATGAACTCTCATCGACCGTCGGATCAGAGAAAGAATAGGAAATCTCATCAAACATTGATCTGGAGTGAAAATATTCAAAGCGTGCTAAAGAAGAAGGTGGTCACATTTCCCTAGATGCTAAAAATGAAGCTTGATCAAATTAAGTTGGGTTTTTTCACATTTCCCTGAATGTGTGTTGAGATTGACATTGATGAGGGTCTACTAGAAAAAATGATACTACAAAAGAAAAAATTTGGATGGATTCAAGATTCGGATTATGAGAATGTGGATTTTTTATGTTAGATCTGCCAACAAACAAGACATCTTCAAGATTATTGTCTCCTAACACAAGCTCACATATAAAGGAGAAAAGGACATAAACTAAATCCAAAATGTTGTCAATCTTTTGAGCAACCATTCTCAAATGATGAAGATGATGAGAGTGTACAAAATCATAATAAAAATAATCAACAAGCAATATTTATAGAGAATGATATCAAACTATGTATAGAAGCATAGGCTGAGGAATCCAATCTTAACTCAAAGGATAAAGAAGAAGACAAGAATACCAAGATTGCCCCATTGCCCCCTTCAGGGTGGTAGTTGTAAATGAAGTCCTATAAGGAAGAATCAAGAGACTTCATGACTCTTAACAACTCTAATTCTAATAAGGAGTTATGATCCAAAATATTTCCTCATCCTAAACTTTGTGAATAGATTTTGACTAAGTTTGAATTAATTGTCTAAATACAAAGCCATGACAAGATAAAATGACCAACTTGGTGTTTGGCCTTCCAAGTAGCTCTATTAAAAAAAATGCTATTAAAATTAATGGGCAATCAAGAGAAGAAGAAGAGAGCTAGAGAGGAAATGAAGAAGAAGTGCAGTTGCAAAAGCATGAGGGGCTTGGGAGAAGGACCTACTCAAAGATTGAAGGTTGTCCCCAAGTGAAATCAATCTGCAATTTTGCTAGTGAGTACATGAAATCTGTGTGTAGCTCACCTTTGTAACTATTTCTTGAATTGAATAAAATACTCATCAGGTGTTGGTTTTCCCACTTGAGTTTCTAGAGTAAATCTTGTGTTCCCTATTTGTTTAAATGACATGTTTCTAATACCAATGTGGTTGGGTTGTCAATTAAATTAATACTTGTACATGCAATAGATCATCCAACGTATTAGTCTCTATACAATGGGTGACTTGTTAAATCATTGGGTAGATTTAATTAAAAGATCAATATGTGCACCACATTAACAACTGTCTGGTGGTCACTAAAATTGTTCCTATGCCTCACAATGCTACCCACACTCCCCTTTGACTAAGAGTGGGTGTGAATACTCGGTGAAACATTGGGCAATTCATTCCCTCGCCACACAATGTCCATTTTGCATTGAATTCCCTTCTTTGCATTGTTGGGAGTATCAATTCATCTTCAATGATACATTTTATTGAGTGATACATTGTATTGACTCATCGGATCATGCACATGTGTTTGTATTT
>JASDQU010736047.1:14823-25944 GCA_032191745.1 Picea mariana
AACACCTTGTCCTCTGTAGATTTCATTTCCTTCAGCAAGTGTGCTAGCCAGAGATTTGGTTAAAGGGTTCCTACTCAGACAGGAAGGAATCACAACACCTTGTCCTCTATAGATTTCATTTACCTCTGCGAGTGTGTTAGCCAGGGATAGGGATAAGGGTTCCTACTCAGAAAGGAAAGAACCAAAACACCCTGTTTTCTGTAGACCTTCATTAATGCTAGCCAGAAACTAGGTTAGTGATCCCTGCTCAGAAAGGAAGGGATCAGACTGATCTGTTCTCTGTAAATCTCAACCTCACAAGTGTGCTAGACAGAAGTAAGGCTCAAAGCTCCTGCTTAGAAAGAAAGGAACTAGGTGGCTTTGTTTTCTGTTAAATAGAGTTAATTGTTTTCTACATTGTTGTTTTCATGAAAGAGTGTTAATGCTGAAGTCTCTGTTGAGAGTAAGGGTCATGTTCTCTAATTGCAGAATAGTTGTTCTTTCCCATTGCAAGTGTGATTTTAAATGTAATCCAGGATTCTTAAATTGATCTTTAAAGGTTTGCAATAGGGAAGTTACTTTCTTGTGATTTAATACAGAACTTCAGTTTATTTGAACAAGTGAGATTAGTATAAGTTTCTTTACTACAACATTAAGCTGCTTTTGGAATTGAGCATATATAGTGCGTGGTTATCTTTGAAATAAAAGACTTCCCTGGGTTGATAATTTATGTTTCACTTGGTTGTTTAAAATTAATTAAGCAATTATAGTGACCAACAACTGCCTTCAATCTTTTTTCTGTTTGATTCTTAGTCAAAGCCTTAAACACTTTGAATCTTTCAAATGCTTCAGATTTTTCTTTCAGAAAGGAAACCCACGTGAGTCTAGAATAATCATCAATAATCAACATGAAATAATTTTCTACTCATGTACCTTCCTTTCTTCATGGTCCACATAAATCCATATGTACTAACTGAAGAGGTTTCTCTGTTGATGCAAAGTTCTTAGATTTAAACCATGTCCGAGTAAGCTTTCTTATTTGGCAAGGTTTACATACAAAATCATATGGTTTTGATATATTTGGAAGATCTTTTACTGCCCCATTGTTTCTAAGTTTGATTAGATGATCAAAATTTAGGTGTCCAAGTCTCCTATGCCATAGCCAACTTTCATCATACTTGCTTAAATGACATTCTTCTTTTTCTTCTTTCAAAACATAGACATTGTTTTCTGTTCTTATGCCTTTTGCAATAAACTGTCCTGAATTCACAGATTGTATTCTACAATCTTTAGAAGTGAAAACAACTTTACATCCTCTGTCACAAACTGGACTGACACTAAGAATATTATGTTTCAGACCATCTACAAACAACACATCTTGAACTTTCTCTTTGCCATTACTTAGACTTACCATTCCTTTACCTTTGATTTTTCCTGGTGCATCATTTCCAAAAGTTACATTCCCTAATTTGCTTTCACTTAGAGACAAAAACTTACTTTTGTCTCCAGTCATATGTTTGGAACATCCACTGTCAATATACTAAGGATCCTTTTGTCTTTGAGCAAAAAGTACTAACCCACACTTATTACTTTCTTTCTTTTTCCATATTTTGACATTTTCACCTGAGGAATTTATTCTTGAATCAACTTTGTAATTCTTCAAATGACAATCTAAGGCTTTGTGACCAAAATTATGACAAATGTAACATTCAGGCTCATTATACAATGGATCAAAATAATTGTTATGAAGTTGTCTACTCACTGACTGTTTAGTTCTATGTTGCAATCGTTGTTCATTCTGTGACCTCCTTAGTTGCATACTTCTAAATTTAATTCCACAATTTGCAGCTTTATGACCAAAATTAGAACAATAATAACAATAACCATAGAACAAATTTTGATACCTCAATATTGACTTTCCTCTTGAAATTGGTTGCTTTATCTTTTGTTGGCTTTGTTCCTGTTCAGAATTAAACTCATCTTTATTAACTTTTGTTTGCAGAGTATGATCATAATCTGATTGTTTGTTGTCTTGAAATTTGATCATCTTAATTGATTCTTTGTTTTCTGGTCGATTGCTACTAGAACCACTTTCATAACCTAGACTAGTTTTTATCAATGGAGATCTTTGTTTACTTAGGATGCTATTAAGATCTTTTGAGGCTTTGATACTTGATATATTTTGGTGATACAAGGCTTGAAACTTCTCCAAATCTTTTCTAGCTTTCACTACTTCTTCTTCCAGAGCTTCACATCTCACCTTCTTCTCTGCTAATTGTTGTTTTAGCATATCTTCCATTTTCTTTGCTTCTTCTAATTCTACTTTTAACAAAACAAAATCTTCACTTGGTTCTTTACCATTCTTTTCAAACTGCGTCAACAACTATTTTTTTTTTCTTCTCTTCTTAAGTCCGAGTCTGTCAATCTCTTCTAAAGCATTGATTAGTTCACCTTCCATATCAACCACAAATTCGTCATCATTCATGTCACCTCCTGAGTATTCATCATCAAGATATCCTATGGCCATAAGAATAAAATCATTCACTTTATTTTCACAAGATGAATTGCTATCTATGTCTTATGAGGAGTCATCATTATTTTCACACAAACTTTTCTTTTTACTATATTTCTTAAATTTGTATTTCTTTTCATCATCAGAGTTCTGGTGTTTTTTCTTGTGAGGACACTTAGATGAAAAATGACCTATCTTACCATAGTTGAAACATTTAAATGGCAGCTTGCCTTGGTATTTGCCTGATCCTTTCTTTAACCTTCTCACAAATTTTGCCTCAATATCATCTAATTCTGAATCAATATTCTTGTCTTCTTTAAAAGATGCTTCTCTATTGATGGATTTATCTTTACTAATCCTCATTTCCTAAGCAGTCAGAGTTCCTAGGACTTGATCAATAGGCAGAATTTTAAGATCATTCAGTTCTTCTATTGCAAAAACTTTTGGATTGAATCTATCAGGTAGAGATCTTAAAATCTTCTGAACTAAAAATGTGTCTTCAATATTCTCACCAAGACCCTTCATGGCATTCACAAGCTCCTCAACTCTTAAAAAATATTTACTAAATGTTTCATCCTCATTCATCTTTATTTGTTCAAATTTCAATCTATATGTTTCAAGTTTGGCACCTTTTACTTTCTCATTTCCTTCATAACTGCTAATAATTTTATCGCACATCTCTTTGGCAGATTCAAGATGCATCACTTTTACAAAATCAGCTTCAACAAGCCCACTCAAGATAGCATAGCATTCATTGCCCTTGCATTGAATCTAAATTCTAGCTTATCATCTTTGGAAGCTAGCACAACATGTTTTGTATATCCAGTCTCTACTACATCCCAAACATCAACACCTAAGGCCATAATGTATGTTCTCATTCTAAATTTCTAGAAAACAAAATTTTTTCCATCAAACAAATGAGGCTTATTGGTTGAAGTCCCTTCATGACTTGTCATGTTTAAGCTTACAAATCTACCTTTAAATAAAAGGAACCTGCTCTAATACCAATTGTTAAAATTACTAAGACAACTGAGAGGGGGTGGGGGGGGTGAATCAGTTGTTACTGTGCTTAAACAATGTTATGCCTATTAACATATTATTAATCTTCTCCAAGTGATCATCAAGATTATGCAAGACATGAACAATAGAAATAATAAACATCAATCACACATATGATATACACAGAGACATATTTTCATGAGGAAACCCATAAAGGGAGAAAACCTCTTCTTCTTAGAATGATAGTCAGTCTTTTATGTTCTATACATCATCTATCTTTGAGCACCAACTCAAAATGAGGCCACAACCTCTTCTTTAAAAATATGCAACTTGTAGAGAGCACCAACCCTCAAGATTCTCTAGCACCCACTACAAAGAAACATATTTTCTCCTTATGATCTCCAACACCAACTAGATGGAAGCACCTACTTCCACTTATACAAGCACCAACTTGCACACAAAAAACTCTTTGTTTTCCCTAGCACCACCCTGCCACCCTGTTTTCTAGCCACAAATAGATAGAAGCTACAACTCCTAGTTTTCAAGCACCAACTTGAATAACAGAGGACCACAGTCCTCCCTAGCACAACCCTACCAGCCAGATTGTAAATCTTTTCTTGAATAATACCTTACAACAATACATATATTTCAACACTTACCACTTCTTCTCTATTCTGCAATTCTGCTCTGCTTTTGTCTATTCATGCTTGGCTCCACTTGTTGTTTCTTTTCTATTCTATAATTCTGCTCTACTTCTGTCTGTTCATGCTTGGCTCCACATGTTGTCTCTTTTATGTTCTGCAATTCTACTCTGCTTTCGTCTGTTCATACTTGGTTCCACTTACTGTCTTTTTCCATCTTCTCTTTCTCTATTCTTCTCATGCTCTTAGGTTCTTGTACATTTTGCTCTTTTCACCATTTTTGCTCTGTCCAACTTTCATTCTTCATCTCTGAATTTGTTCTCCCTTTGTTCATACTGTAATTTTAATTACATACAGTTCAAATCATTTTTCCAGAGAAAACGACCAACCTCACTCTATCACTTCCTTTTTATTTTATGCTCTTTCTCATAATACGTTACACTACGAATCTCAAACACCCAAGAACAATGATTCAGTTCATATAACTGAATTGTAACTGATCAAGAAATCACGAAGTGAAACAACAACCCTTCAATCAGATTGTCTATTTAATCTGCGCCATTGGATTATACACGCAGAGGCTTTTTGATCCACAGGTCCTCGCGAACTATACCCGTGTGAACAAGCACCAGGCACAACATTCCTCTCCACATGACCACTGGTTGTGACCACTCGCCAATAAAAAAGATGCTTCGTAACTTCGCGCTTCAGATATTCTGTGGTGATTTATCCCTACTCTCTAAACTCCCGATCTTCAAAGTAGAGTCTAGCAACGCTAGCTCCTTCCCTTATTCTCTGCTAATGCGACCTCTTGCTATTAACACACACCAATAAAAAAAGGCGCTTCGCGACTTCGTGTTTCATGATCTCATGAGTTACCTTTCCTCCTTTCTTCGAAGTCCAAACTCCTTAACTCCAAACTTCGCTGTGTCAGATCAACAGTCCACGACCCTTTGTGATACAACGACCTAGATCTTCTCTTCACACTTCGGGACTTCACATTTCACGATGTCATAAGTTAGCACTTCCTTTCTTCCGTTTCCCAATTCCTGATTCTCCGCTCTCGTCTGATCGACGACCCATGAATTTCCTCGATCCAATGGTCTAGATCTCATTGGTACTTCACATTTCGGGACTTTAGAGATGGCCCACGCTCTCTTTTGTTAACTTTCATTTGTTTCCATGCACTGATATGAATGTGCACCATAGATCCATCATCCACGATAATCAACAGTTCTTGATGTAGTTCCTTTCAAACCTTTGTCTCACGATTCCTTCTATCCTTCTCACCATTCTAAGTTGACATCAATGAAAACAAAACACACCAAACAAAGAATGACATCACAACACTGACAACATGCCAAACAAAGAACTCACACCAAAAAAATAACTCGCCAACAGAAACAGACTCTGTCAACGCACTCCTTGCGGACTATATGCACACCTTGCATGAACTCAACGAAGATAACAAACAAAACTTATCTAAACACTTCACAGTTTCATATACTCAACAACACAACTCATTCATTCATGAAAACCAAATAACAGGGCACTGTAAACAGTAGCAACACCATGCATTGGATCAATTTTCCTCTGTTATATTCATTCAAAAGTAAATGGATACAACAATGATAAAACGACAACTAAAAACTCAGGAACAACTAAATCATAACAATCTCCTACTAACTTGCAGCAGCCTCATTCGGGCATACAAAACCTGTATTTATCCTAGAGGGTTCTTAAGGTTCCCTCTGACTACTCGTCTATTCGAGAAAAAAACTAACTGCTACTTAATTTTGGTTACAATAAAGTCTAGGAGTGAAACTCCCAGATCACTCGTGATCATTTATCTCCCAAGCATTTGATCTTCTTCAATTTTTGATCATTTCAAAAAAAATATTTGAAGGAAACGCTAGCAGTTAAGATTTCGAAATGATTCAATGACACGCTAAGGAATTGAGTTGTCTCTCCATGTAGGCTTGCTGATGATACTCCTGCATCATACTCCCCTGGCCAAAATTTCATGGACTCTTGTCCATGATCTCCTGCACTGACCTTCCATGCTTCTGGATATCAGTTTCATTTTCCCAACTTGCATCTTCTATCGAGTGTCCCTTCCACTTGACCAAATATTCAAAATAGTTCTTCCTGTTGGTCTTCTTGCCAATCCTCTGATCAACGATCTTCTCCATCCGTGGCTTCTCTGCTACATGCATTTTCTTTTCCCATTGAATCTTCTCTTGATCTTCCGATCTCTCTGTGTCATCTTCCCTGTAAGGATACAAGTCTGATATTTTGAATATGGGCGATATTCCCACATCATCTTGCAACTCAATCTCATAGGAATTTGCATCAAACTTCCTTAAGATCTTACATGGCCCTATCTTTTTCATCTTCAACTTGTTATATGTTCCTCTTGGAAACCTTTCTTTCTTGAGATATGCCAGAACCTGATCCCCTACATCAAATTGAATCTCTCTGTGATGTTGATCAACTCTGCGCTTGTACTCTTGGCTAGAGTTCTGTAACTACTCTCTAATCTGGCTATGGAGATTCTGCATTTCTGCAGCAAAATATTTTGCTCCAACACTTCTGATCTCACTTCGTTCCAAGTCTCTTAACTCAACTACTCCTCTTGGCTGCATTCCATACAATATTTGGAATGGGCTCTTCCCAGTGCTCCTGTTTGGTGAATCATTGTATGCAATTTTTTCTTGTGGCATAATCTGATCCCACTGACTATGACGCTCATTAACCAGACTCCTCAATAAGTTTCCCAAAATTCTGTTCACCACCTCAGTCTATCCATCTGTCTGAGGGTGATAGGTTGAGTTGAAGGAAAAATATGTCCCCAACTTCTTCCATAGTTTTCTCCATAAATGACCAATGAATTTGGTATCTTTGTCTGAGACAATACTTCTGGGTAATCCATGAAGTTGAACAACTTCCTTGAAAAATAAATTTGCAACATGTTTTGCATCACTAGTCTTCTGGCATGGGATAAAGTGTGTCATATTTGAAAATCTATCCACCACCACAAATATGGAATCACATCTTCTTTTTGTTCTTGGAAGTCCCAACACAAAATCCATGCTTATTGCATCCCAAGGCCTCTCTGGTATTGGCAATGGTTGATACAATCCGATGTTCTATCTTTTGCCTTTTTCATGTTGGTGGATTCTACATTTGTTTACAAACTCTATCACTTTTGTTCTCATACCTGGCCAATAGTATGAACTGCTCAACTGTGCAAATGTTTTATCATGGTTGAAATGTCTAGCCAATCCTCCACTATGTTTTTCCTTCAAAAGGTTATCCCTCATTGAGCATTTTGGTATGCAAAACTGATTTCCCTTGAACAACAATCCCTCTTGAATCATATACTCTGTCCACTGGCTCTTGTATCTCAACACATGTTTTTCACATGCTTTGTATGTTTCCTTGAAATCTGAATCATCACTGTACATTTCCTTAAGGTTTTCAAACCCTAAGGTCTTGACCCAAAACTCCTACAGAATCAAACATCTCCTGTTTAATGCATCAACAACTTTGTTAGCATTTCCAGAAATATGTTTTATGACAAAAGTAAAATTCTGCATAAACTCAATCCACTTTGCATGCCTCGAATTCAATTTTTCGTGTCTGGTTATGAATTGTAAAGCTTGGTTATTGTTATACAAGACAAATTCCTTTGGAACAAGGTAGTGCCTCCATTTATTTAAGGCTTGAATTATGGCATAAAAGTCTTTGTCATATGTGGAGTGCTTTACCTCAGTCTCATTCAACTTCTCACTAAAATATGCAACTGGTTTATTATCCTAGCTCAAGACTGCTCCAATTTCAACTCCACTTGCATCACATCTCACTTGAAATGTCTTTCCAAAATTTGGTAAGACCAGAATTGGTCATTTTGTTATTTTCTCTTTCAATATATTGAAGCTCCTCTTGGCCTCCTCTGTCCATTTAAAATACTTGTGCCTCTTCTTCACTATATCCATCATAGGTGCACAAATTCCACTGAAATTTCTGATGAACTTCCTATAGAAACTTGCTAATCCATGGAAGCTTCTCACTTCAAACATACTCCTTGGTGACGACCATTCTTTGATTGCTTTCACCTTCTCTGGATCCATCTTCAATTCATTTGAAGAGATCACAAAACCCAATTAAATGAGTTATGTCTTAATAAAAGAGAACTTCTTCAGATTTATCAACAACTTCTCCTGTTGTAGTCTCCTCATCACTAATTTCAGATTTCTCAAATTCTCCTCTTTAGTCTTGCTAAAGACCAACATATCATCCAGATATACAACCACAAACTTGCCAATGAAATCTTTCAGTCTTTCATTCATCAACCTATTAAAAGTACTTGGGGAATTTGTTAAGACAAATGGCATAACAAGACACTCATACAACCCCTCATTTGTCTTAAAGGTTGTTTTTCACTCATCACCTTCTCTCATCCTTATCTGGTGATATCCACTTTTCAAATCTATCTTAGAAAATAAATTTGCTCCACTTAAACAATCCATTAAGTCATCCATTCTTGGAAAATGAAATCTATACCTGATGGTGATCTTGTTTATGGCTCTCAAGTCTGTACACATTCTCCATCCTCCATCCTTCTTTGGACTCAACACAATTGGTACTGCGCATGGACTCAAGCTTTCTTTGACCAAAACCTTGTCTAACAAATCCTGGACTTGGTTCTTTACTTCTTCATTCTCTTGAGGTGTCAATCTGTATGTTGCTTTGTTTGGAATGCTTGCTCCTCGTATCAAATCAATATGATGAATGATACTTCTAATGGGTGGAAACGAGTTAGGAAACTCATCCACTATTATGTCAGCAAAATTATCCAACAACTCCCGAACTTCTTCAGGGAAATAATCCATCAAAGTACTTGTAAGTACAACTTTGGGTTTCCTCACCACAACAAACTTTATCTCCTATTACTTCTTGACTTCTCTCAGGAGTTCCTTCCCACTCATGAGAAGTATGCTTGTGTTGGCCTCTTCTTTTACTTTCTTCTCCTCTGTTGGCAACAACGTGTGTGTCCTACCATTCTTCTCCAAGGTGTAAGTATTTTTTCTCCCATCATGAATGACATTTCTGTCAAACTGCCATGGTCTTCCCAACAAAACATGACATACATCCATGGGAATCACATCRCACAAAATTTCATCTCTATATCCTCCTATCTTAAATTCAACAAGGCATTGTTTAGTGACCATTACCTAGTGTCTTTTTTGCAACCATGAGACCTTATATGGATTTGGATGTGCAGTTGTCTCCAACTCCAATTTTTCCACCATCTCTGTGGATACTAAGTTGTCAGTGCGCCCACTGTCAATTATCACCTTGCATACTCTGTCTTTATTCTTGCAAGTTGTCCTGAATAGATTGTTCCTCTGCATTGGTTTTTCAATTTCTGGCTCTAGTTTTAAGAGAACCTTCTTCAACATCAAGGATGTTCCATCCTCTACACCTTCTGCTTCAACATTCCTTTTTCGTGCTTATCAAATGTGAGCTTCAACTCCTCATTATTCTTTTTATCGGGACATTCCAAAGATATTTGTCCTGTATTTCCACAGGCATAACACCTTACTTCTCCTCCTTTGCTTCTTCCTCTTCCTCTAGAAGAACTTCTTCCACCACCTTGTCTTCCTCGGGAAATTCCTCCTCTTTCTGAGTGATTGTGTGGTTTCTTTGTCTCATCTTTGGATTTTTGTGTCTTATCATTGGAAAATCCCTTGCCTTTGCTTGGGCTTATGCCTCTGTTTCGTTGACTATGTTTCCTGGCCAACTTCTCCTCTTCCTTCAGAGCAATCTGATAAGAATCTTCTACTGTGCTCACTGACATCATGCTGATCTCATCCTGGATTTCATACCTCAAGTCATTTTTATATGTAGAAACATTTTCTTCATCTTTCTCTCTTTTTCCTTTCTTGATATTCAGCTTGTAGAAATCCTCTATGTACTCCTTCACTGTCATACCCTTATGTCTCCTGTTCTGCAACTTCCTGAACAGATTTATCTGATAATCTTTGGGCATGAATTTAGCCTTCAAATTGGCTACCATTCTGTCCCAATTCTTTATATTTTGTTTTCCTTTGCTTCTCCTCTCAGCCTGTAGTTCATCCCACCACAGTGTGGCATGTCCTTTCAGTCTAGTGACAACATGTCTCACTTTTTTCTCCTCATCGAAATCTTCATAGTCGAAATATTTGTCCATGGATCTTATCCAATCTAGCAGCTCTTCAACATCCAAATTGCCTTCATACATTGGGATGTCTACTTTGGTTGTAGCTCCCAATTTAACAACCGCCCTCAGCAAGCATTCCTCTACAACATTTTCCCCTACAGCTTCTTCGACTTCTACTTCTTCACTCTCTACATCATTGATGTTGCCATCGTCAAGTTCCCTCCTCTGCGCTGCCTCCATTGCCTCTAATCTTGCATGAAGCTCTCTCATTTCTATTTCTACAACGCGATTGGCTAAAGATGGATCCACACATCTCCTTGATGGAATTGTGTTGACTGTCTCTCACACACAGAGTACACCTTCGAGCTATTCTTTGTTTCCTGAAAACAATTTCAGGCTCTGATACCACTTGATGGTATCCGACTATCTCCTTTGTCTCCTTTGCTTGAAATCTACAGAAGAAATCAGGCTCTGATACCCAAAGGGTCCATGACCTCCCAGTCAAGGATATTGATCTCTTGAGCTAAATTAGCTCTTTCAAACCTTCAATGGCCCTGGAACATTTTACACAGGTCCCTTTTTCTCTTTGATCGCAGGTCCTATGAACTTGCAGGCCCCTTCCTTAGCACTTTTACAGAATCCAAGTTTTTGGGTGCTAGCTCCTTTCTGATAGTCCCCCTCCTTCACGTGACCTCGAGCTATGGTATGAGGATAGGCCTCCTAGTGCTTCACAACTTCAGGTTTCGACTGCCTTGTGTGCAGCTGGTCACTTTCTACACAAACTT
>JASDQU010736047.1:33315-62240 GCA_032191745.1 Picea mariana
TCAAAAAAATATCTGGAAATACCTTTTTAAACGAATTTTACATTCAACGATTTAATTCAAGTCAGGCAGAGACTTAATTACTTTCACCTCAGCTATTTAATTCAGACAGCAGGCAGCTTGGAATATGACCCAGAACCCTTCAGAACTCGGCTCTTCCACCTTCAATTCGAGATGCGTAGATATACCTCTACTCTTCACACATTGAATAACACAACAAAAATGTGATTCCTCCAGGCAGATGCAGTCTTTTGTTGGTCGCACTAGTCAGTAATCAACAAGTTGATAGGCTGCGGCTTCTTCAAAATATTTCACCAGCACTTTCACACTGGTCGCCTCAGGATACACGCTTTTGTACGTTGGAGTGGTTGAGTGTTTGATTCACAAATCGTTCGATCGATCGGTGCACGTAGGCGGTTCTCAAACTCAAATGCAAAATTAAAACTCAAATGCTATGTTCTGCTTGAGTTAGTACTCTCATATATCGAGGCTCCTGGGAAGAGGCCTCACACTCGATGAGATATATCGGTGGACTGGCGAATGGTGGAGATATTAATTTGGTGGAGACTCCAGCGAAAGTAGCAACCACTTTGAAAAACGCTCACAATGGCAGCGATGTTCACTCCACACAACAATTGACAGCTCCAACACCAGTCGACGCGCCCTCACACCAGTCGACGCGCACTCAATAACGGTGGTATGGCTCTGATACCAAATCTGAAAGTGAGATAGAACTCACGATTCAACTGTTTCATTAATCAAAAAGATTACATTTATAGCTTGATAGTCAAGCCAACTGATTCCTATAACAGTGGATCAGTGGATCTGATAACAGCAGTAGAGGACACGGAGAGTCCAGATTTATTAACTAATCTTATAATTAGCATTTCTCCATTAATATCTAACCCATCTTCTGAAAGCCCATGATTATATGATATGAATTTTTACAGCTGACAAACAAAAAAGCAAAAGACAGAATCGAAACGAGTTGCTGATAGTTCTAGTTCTATCTTTGGATGGATCAAAGAATGCGAAAGTTAGCCATGGTTGCTGTTTTTCTTTGATATCTCTCTGCATATGATAGTATGGGTAGGTTATGTGTTGTGTTTTTAATAATGATGAAGGACCAAGTTGCATTGGAATTGTATGTTACTAGCTTATTAAGAGCACAAATGCAATGTCTATCAAAGGCCAACAAAGGCCAAGTTATACTGGAATTGTATGTTACTAGTTAATTAAGAACACTACTATCATGTCTATCAAATATTTAAAGTATTAAATATTTTACTGGATAATACATATGCATAATTAAGGAAGGCCTACACATTAAATGTAGCTCTTTCAAGAGCTTTGCCTTACAAGCATCATCCAAATCAATATTTAAAAGTTTAAAGCATAATTTAAATTCAAAATGTTTTATGATAAACATTTTGTTAATATTGAATGAAATCATAAACATAAATATAAAACTGATGTATATATTTAGTTAAAATATGGATGAAATAATAATTAGTGAGTATATTCATTTTTAATTTTAATTTATTATATAATTAAATTTCTTAAGATACTTTTCATTGAATATAGCTTGGGTGTTTGGGAGGAATGATTGGGTGTATGTTACTAACTCATTAAGAACACAATTGCAATGTCTATCAAAGACCAAGTTATAATGGAATTGTATGTTACTAAGTCATTAAGAACACAACTGGGATGTCTATCAAAGGCCAAATTGTACTCAAATTGTATGTTACTAACTCATTAAGAGCACAACTGCAATGTCTATCAAACATTTATAGTATTAAATACTTTACTGGAGGATACATATGCATAATTAAGGAAGGCCTGCTCATTAAATGACTAGCTCTCTGTCAACAACCTTGCCTTACAAGCATCATCCAAATCAATAATTAAAAGTCTAAAGCATAATTCAAGTCAAAATGTTTTATGATAAACATTTTGTTAATAATAAATGAAATCATAAACATAAATATAAAAATGATGTATATATTTAGTTAAAATATGGATGAAGTAATAATTAGTGAGTATATTCACTTTCAATTTTAATTTATTAGGTAATCAAATTTCTTAAGATACTCTCCATTGGATGTAACTTGGGTGTTTGGGAAGAATGATTGGGTGTATGTTACTAACTAATTACAAGCAACATCCAAATCAATAATTAAAAGTCTAAAGCATAATTCAAAGTCAAAATGTTTTACGATAAACATTTTGTTAATAATGAATGAAATCATAAACATAAATATAAAAATGATGTATATATTTAGTTAAAATATGGATGAAGTAATAATTAGTGAGTATATTCATTTTCAATTTTAATTTATTAGGTAATCAAATTTCTTAAAATACTCTCCATTGGATGTAGCTTGGTTGTTAGTCATGAATGATTGGGTGTATGTTACTAGCTCATTAAGAGCACAACTGCAATGTCTATCAAAGACCAAGTTGTACTGCAATGTCTATCAAAGGCCAAATTGTATTGGAATTGTATGTTACTAGCTCATTAAGAGCACAACTGCAATGTCTATCAAAGACCAAATTGTACTGGAATTGTATGTTATTATCTCATTAAGAACACAAGTACAATGCCTATCAAACATTTATATTATTAAATACTTTACTGGAGAATACATATGCATAATTAAAAAAGGTTTTCTCATTAAATGGGGAGCTCTCTTGTCAACAACCTTGCCTTCCAAATTAGACAGAGACTTTAAAACAAAATTTGGAAAACATTTTGTTTTAAATGCATATACTACAATGTATTCGATTAAACTATCATCCAAATTAATTGATTAAAGCATCATCCAAATCAATAATTAAATATCTGAAGCATAATTCAAAGTCAGAAAATCGATCATCAAAGTTATAGCAACAACGAAAGGTCTGTAACAATCACCATTATGCAAGAACAGAGAGCGTAGGCGAGAGCTTTCGAGTGGCGAAAGAATTCTGAGATTTCTGCTGACAGAAGCGAGGTGCTGATAGCCTGGCTTTTGGGCATGACAGGCTGCTCTCTGGCGCTTCTATCTATCTTTATGGATACAATAAATACAATCCCTATGTCCATCTACCTATTTAATTGCAATAAATCCAATCTTTTATTTATATGTGTCATTTTTATTTTCAATACCTACTTCTATATGTCCTTATAAATACAATGCCATGTCCATCGGCCTATTCTATTCTATTCTAGATACAATAAAAATTCTGTGTCATTTTTATTTTCAATACTTGTTTTTTATTTTATATGTATTATTTTTATTTTTTAAATTTATTTATTTTTAACATTATATTAAAGAAATTTTATTAAATAATGATTTTTTTAGGATATTTATCTAAAATCAAATAAAAATTTATTAAATTAATAAATTTAAATGATTATTTCTATTTAATCAAATTACCTTAACAGTTTTTCAGCAATCTGTCTTTTCATCCTTATAAATACAATAAATCCCTATCTTTTTATCTTTATAAATACAATAAATCCCTATCTGCTGTCTTTTTATCCTTATAAATACAAGCAATACAATACAATAAATCCCTATCTGCACTTTTAGGAGTGTTTTTATCCATGCAATAAATTCCACGTACCAGCGTGTGCCGTGCGTTTAGGTGTGTTCATACCCACGCAATAAAATAGTGTCCACCTCCATGTGCCTGATCGATGGCAGAAATTTAACTTCTATCCTTGAATATTTTCCGAATAATGTAAGTGTAATTATAATTTATATTTTTTAAATAATAAAATTATATTAAATTTTGTCAGATTCTATATCATTTAATTATAATAAAAATATATTATTTTTTAAATAATAAAAGTATATTAAATTTTCATGAATTATATGTGTAATAAATTTTAAATTTTAAGTTTTTTAATATTTTGTATTTTATTATGATTTAATAAAGTTTAATAGTAATATATATTCAAGTAAATTTCTAAGTGAATAAATTTAATTAATTTTGAATGAAATTTTTTTCTCAAATTTAATGGAAATTTTGTTGAAAGTTCTAAATTAAATATTTAATTGATAAAGTTTATTATTTATATAAAAAAAATTATATTATAAAAAAATGAAAAATAAATAAATCAAATTAAAATTTTGGTTTTTTTTAAGAAAAAGATCACTTAATTTTATTAAAGTTAACAAAATTACAATCATAGATACTCAGACTATTAAAGTTAAATATAAAAAGGCTTTAATGGCCTTCCACATATGCTTGCATTGTTTGATTATATACCAACCAGAATAGAGGTTGCTCATTTGCATAGAGTTTTAAAATATTATCTTACTTCTAGCACCAAAAAATTTCAGCTTAAGTATTTTTTAAAAATATAAACAAAGTCTTTCCAAAAACAATGGGAAAAATTGCAATTTCAAATATCATTATTCCATAATCTTTGAGAAAGTGAAGAAATTATATCTAGGATTCATGAAAATAAGTAGAAGATTGTCCTTCCCAAGTTCCCTCTTGTAGCTCTAGTAATTCTTTGGAAAGCATGCATGCTTCTTTGTCTTTGTCCCTATAGACATGAGAAAAAAAATATGAGTGAAGCTTGAATGCATATTCTTAATGTTATTGGTTGTAGGGTGAAATTTCTCAAGATAAAGTTTCCTTTCATCCATTGGATGATTAGAAGTTGGTTTCCAAAACTTTGAATTTGTGTAACTCCTCTTTCTTGAGCCATCATAAGAACTAGTATGAGAGCTATAAGTTCACAAAAATTGTTTATTGCAAGGCCAATTCTATATTTGAAGGAGATGGTGTGGCTTTAGGAAAGACATATAATTCCCATTGCCCCACCTCTAATAGGAATACCTTGTGAGGCTCCATCAAAGAAAACCTAGGGGATTTCTTTGTTTATGTGTTCTAATCTACCTTGTTTGTGAGGAGAGAAATTCAAAATTAAGGAAAAAAATAGAGGATGTTTATATTTTGAGTGGCACATTTAATAGGAAGGGTGTCCACACCCTCAAAAAGTTTTGCATTTCTAGCCAATCATTTTCCTCAAGCATAAGTGAGAGGGAGGGATTTTGTACCCCTTTGTGTCCTTTTTTTGACACCATCATATGAAAGATTCTTCAATGGTGTCTGCTTCCCAAGTATTATGAAGACCTGTTAATCCTTATATCTCTTTCTAGACTTGTTTCGAGTATGGAAACAAAATGGTGAGATGAAAATTGGATTCTATATCAGTGTCACACATACAACATCTAGCAGGTCCTTCAAAGCTTCGTTTCTATGGAATGATCCAAGTTAGGGCCAAGTTTTTAATGTAATACCCTAAGGACGAGCCCCAACTATATCTTTGTACTGTAAACATGTTTTGTAGGCTGGTGAGCTGAGCAATTGTAATCTGGTAAGCTTATGTGAAAGTAGGTCGGAGAGCCTAGGTGTTACAGGCTAGGAGCCTGTTTTGTACATGTAATTATGCACTTTGTTAATATAAAAACATCGTTGTGTGTAGACCGACCACGAAGAAAGAGTGATGGGGGACTAAGTTTCCACAAGGTTAGGTAAGAGAGGAGGCTAAGTGTGTGGGCCTAGGGGCTAAGCTAGGGGGCTTACCTCTAAAGGGGATAATAATTTATTATTATTTCCTAAAGGCTAAGGTGGACAATTGACCAAGTGTTGTCCTAAGTTCCTGGAAAGGGAACGGGTGCTAAGTGGAACTCATGCGGCTCCAGGAAGACAAGTGTCGACCTRGACGCATGCAGTTAAAATGGATGAGTCAATTCGTGTTGGGGGTTCATCCTCCATTCGAGCATCCACTATCTATCTTGTTTTGTTGGGCAACTGATCTCTGCATACCCTCGTGTAGCTCTGAAACCAGAAAACCGTAAGGTCGACTTGTGATGTTTTCTTGAGAATCMGACGCATCCTCCGTCTGAACCCATTTTGCCTCTGCGTTGGACCTCTGCATAAGCCACACACCTCTGAAAATCAGACCCGTGAAGCCGACCCTCATATTTTGTGAAGCTTGAGCATCCTGTAAATGTCTATGTCGTGTGTGTTATAACTATGGGTTGTTGCGGACATGCAGTCCCTTGGTTGAGTGTGGTTGTCGCCACTGTCTCTTCCTTGTTGAGTCTTGTTGTTGTCCTCCTTTTGCGGGAACGAAGTTGAAGAAGAAGGTTGCCATGCCTATGTGCAACACTCTCTCCAGGTGAGGGAGGTGGTTGTGGTTGAAGAGGTAGGTTGTTAGGAATGTGTGCAACACTTTCTCCAGGTGAGGGAAGTGGTTGTGGTTGAAGAGGCAGGTTGTCAGGCTTGTGAGCAACTCTCTCCAGCTGAGAGAGTGTGCTGAGGAAGTGAGAACTCCTGGAAGGGGTCCTATAGCTGCTACAGAGCTCTGAGAATTTCAGCCCGACCTATTGTTGAAGCCCAAGGCAAGGGAAGTGAAGCAGTCGATGGACTATGTGACAATGAAGGTGTATACTCCTGGTGTGGGACAGGCATGTGGGGAATGAGAGTCTGTGAGCAGTGGGAATAAGTGGCTCCTAGGAGAGAATCCTTCCTCATAAACTGTGTGTCTTCCTGTTGACCTTGCCTAGCCTAGGATTCCCTTGCCCGCTAGATCTTAGTCCCAACTCAGGGGTGACCTACTGCTGAGAGTGATGAGCAGTGTGGTCTAAGGCTGGGACGTTCGTGGAAGGTCTGCACACAATTGGTGGTGTTATTCCAGTCGAAAGATAAGTATAGATTATGTACTTAATTTTATGTTATGCATACCTGTGATGCTTGAATGTTATAATGTGTTCCATTGCATGTGGATTTACTGTTAATCTTGTTTTGAATCTGAATGGTAACATCAACTCTGTGTTATGTGTTTAATTTTTGATTAAAATGCATGTTATATGTGTGTGTGTGTGTGTGTGTGTGTGTGTGTGTGTGAATGTTCCACAGTGGTAGCATTTCTCGACCTGTGGATGGATGGGGATGTTACAAATTGGTATCAAAGCCATGGCTTCGACACTGAGCCTGGATGGGCCATGTTAGTGGTTAACGAGACAAATTTTTCAAAGTGAATTGTTGTTGAAGTAGACAAAATTCAAGTTCAGAGCCAACGTTTCGACATCGAACCTGGATGGGTTGGATAAGTGGTCATTGGACCCGAGGTTTCAGGTGGAAATTGTGTCTGCAGGGACTAATTTTGGACCTCAGAACCTTCTTGAGTGCCAAGAAGTTACCTTGGTCATGTTATGAAGCTCAGGAGAAGTAGCAGTATCATAAAACCATGACAGAAGTGGTATTGGACTGAAGAGTAATGTGGGTTGTAAGATCTGTTGTTGGAAGCAGTTTGGTTAGATCCGTGTCCAGGAAATCAAAGGAGAGTGTTGAGGAGGAAACAGATCCCAAGTCGTTGGATCTGAGCATCAAGGATCGACAGTCGTCCCATCCAGGTTGACAAGTGGTGCAATATCCATAACTCCAGAGTGAGAGCACTTCAAAAGTTTTGTGATCGAGGAGGAAGCGAAATAGCCGAAGTACATCACAACCATCCGTTGCGAAGGACATGCATCAAGAGATCGTGTACTTCGAGTGGAAGTACTTCGTGAGGAGGCAAGTGTTGTGAGTTTGAAACTCCTGAAGATCGAAGTGTCGAAGTCACTCATAGTCGTTGATCGTGAAGGAGGACATGCGTTGGTAGATTGTGAACTCTGGGGAAAAGATCCTTAGGAAAAAACGAGTGTAGAGGAGTTGAAACTCCCAAAGCCCGAAGAGCCGAAGTGAAGTTTAACGAGTGCCAGAACCGAATAGAGTTGCCACTGAGTGAAAAGAAATGGAAGAGGCACGAACTGCTTCCAGATCCGAGAATGAAGAAAAAGGAATGGATGTCCACTTGGGAGTTGAAGGATCGAACTCCAATGGACATAGAGAAGAGATAGATAAGGAAGGGCATATGATGAAAATCATTGATTGATTGCGGAAAGATGCCCAGACTAATCGAGAAGATAACAAAAATCTCATGAAATCCAGGGATCAATAGGGAGAATTTAACCTAAAGTTGATGCGAAGCCTAAAAAAGATCGAAAAGAAGTTGGATAAGGAAGGTGATTCAAGAAAAACAGGGAGTCGTGAACCCCCTGAGAAGAAAATAAGATCAAGAAGCGTTAGCAGGCATCGTCGTCACTCCCCGAAACATTCCAATAAGGAGGAACATAGTAGTTCAAGCCCCTCTCCTACAAGAAAACATAAGAGATCTGGAGTGGGTGAACTGAAGGGAGAAATGAACAAGATTAAGCCTCCTATGTTTGATGGAGAACACAAGAAAGAGGAAGATGTCGAGACATGGTTGCTTGGCATGAGGAAATATTTCCAATTGCAAAATTATTCCTCTCATGCAGAAGGAAGAATTGCAATGTATCAACTGAAAGGAAAAGCATCCACGTGGTGGGATCATCTTGTACAAGTGCAGCACATTAGAGAGAAAGATGTTACCTGAAAAGAATTCAAGAAGTATTTTGAAAATAAATACTTGACTAAAAGATACTATGACAGAAAGATGAAAGAGTTCTTTGAACTCAAGCTGGGCAACATGTCCATTGATGAATACGAACGAAAGTTTTTGGAATTGTTGAAGTATGTTCCATTCATCAAGGATGAGGCTGTCAAAATTCAAAGGTATCTAAGTGGACTACCACCTTCCATTGGGGACAAGATTCAGTATAATGACCCTAAGACTATGGAAGAAACTATAAGAAGAGTGAAATGCTTATGTGAACAACAAAGAGAAAAGCCTACTTTTTGGAAGGCTTGGGATGACTAGAAGAAGTTTAAGAAAGAGCAGAGGCAAAAGGGAAACAAACCACACTTTTTTAGGAACATTMCTCAAGAACAGTGAGGTTTTAGAGAGCCTAGGAAGGCTAAAGTAGGTGGGAAATTCCCAAGGAAGACACCTATGTAATTTTGGGTTTGTAAAGGAAATCATAGGTACAAAGACTGCCCCCACAGAAATGACAAAGTGAGAGTTGTCCATAATGTTCAGCAAGMTGAAACAGTGGAGGACATGGGAAGTATAATACCAAGGATCTATGCATCCCTGGACAACAAGCAAGATGAATTTAAATCACACATGATTGAAGTGGAAGGTATGATCAACAACCATGCCTTTACTATTTTAATTGATTCAGGAGCTAGTCATAGTTACATAGATCTGAGAATGGTGGAAAGTTTGTATTTACCAAGAAGAAAGCATGATAAATCTTGGTTAGTGCAGTTGGCTACAAGAGCCAAGAGAAAGGTTGTCGAGTTGGTTAAGTCTTGTCCAGTGGACATGAATGGACTGAGCACAAAGGTTGAATTGAATGTTTTACCTTTAGGTTCCTATGAATGTCTAATTGGGATGGATTAGTTGGAGCAGCACCACGCCATCTTAGACTGTCATAACAAGGCATTCACTTGCCTAGATGAGGAAGGGAATCAGAGAACAGTCCAAGGAATTCCCAGAGCAGTTGCTGTGAGAGAAATCTCAGCAATGCAGCTGAAGAAGAGCTACAGAAAAGGCTATCAATTATTTGCAGTCCATGTGAAGGAAGCATCTAAGGATGAGGTCTCAAATGTTGAAGACCATGCAGTATTAAAATATTTCAAAGATGTATTCCATGAGGTACCAGGATTACCCCCGAAAAGAGATATTGACTTCTCGGTAAACCTGATTCCTGGAGTAGCTCCAGTGTCGAAAGATCCTTATAGAATGAGTACACCAGAGTTGAAAGAACTGCAATTGCAGCTTGAAGAGATTCTGAAGAAGGGGTATATATGCCCAACTGTGTCACCTTGGGGAGCCCCATTATTTTTCATGAAGAAGAAGGATGGGACACTGAGATTGTACATCGATTTCAGATAGTTGAACAAAGTGACCATTAAGAATAAGTATCCTTTACCGAGGATCGATGATCTCTTTGATCAGTTGAAGGATCCCAAGATATTTTCAAAGATAGACCTCAGGTTAGGTTACCACTAAGTAAGAATTAAGGATGAAGACATCAGCAAGACTACCTTCAGAACAAGGTATGGTCACTATGAATTCACAGTGGTGCCATTTGGGTTGTCAAATGCACCCGTTGTTTTTATGTTCCTAATGAATGGTGTATTCATGGAATATCTAGACAAGTTTGTCATAGTATTTTTGGATGACATTTTGATGTATTTCAAGTAAGAGGAAGAGCATGAACAACATCTGAGGAAGGTGCTGTAAATGCTAAGGGAGCACCAGATGTATGCCAAGTTGAGCAAATGCTCATTTTACCAAAAGGAGATCTATTACTTGGGGCATATCATTTCAAAGGATGGGATAGCCGTGGATCCTGAGAAGATTGAGGCCATTAGAGAATGGTCGACGCCGAAGAATGTAACATAAGTTAGATCCTTTATGGGTCTAGATGGTTATTACAGAAGGTTCATTACAGGGTTCTCAAAGATAGCTTACCGTATCACTTCCTTGCAAAGGAAGGAGAAGAAATTTCAATGGATAGAGGATTGTGAGAAAAGCTTCTAGGGATTGAAACAACTATTAACCAGTACTCCAATCCTAAGGATTGTAGATCCAAATGTGGATTTCGTGGTTTGTACAGATGCATGCAAAGAAGGACTGGGAGAAGTCCTCCGTTAGAATGGATTCGTAATTTGAATCCAAAAAGTTGAAAGAGCACGAAAGGAACTATGCAACTCATTATTTGGAGTTGGCAACCATAGTACACGATCTAAAGAAATGGAGGCATTACCTCATGGGAAGAATTTTTGAACTGAGGACAAACCATAACGGTTTGAAGTATTTGTTTGATCAGCCAACCTTGAATGCTAGGCAGAGTAGGTGGTTGGAGTTTCTTTGTGAGTATGACTTTGATATCAAGCATATCAAAGGAGAAGAGAACAAGGTGGTTGATGCACTCAGCAGGAGAGTGCATGAATTACATGCTACAACCATTAGCATGTACCAAACTAATATTAAAGGCAGAATTTTGGAGGCTGCAAATGCAGATTTGCAATACAGGGATTTGGTAGCAAAGATACAACAAGGTGAGATGCCACAGAAAGTGGAAAATTATAAATTGGAAGTCAATGGAACACTTCTGTACAAGAACATAATTTATGTACCCAATGTCCAGAACTTGAAACCTAAAATTTACAATGAAATGCATAATGTGCCTTATGCAGGGCACCCTAGATATCAAAAAACTGTGGCAACAGTCAAGAGCCATTACTTTTGGCCAGGCATGAAGAAAGAAATTGTAGAATACATCGCCATATGTATGGAATACCAGAAGGATAAAGTTGAGCATAGGCACCCAACAAAGTTGCTACAACCTTTACCCATTCTTGAGTGGAAGTGGGAGGCAGTGACAATGGGTTTCATCACAAGATTTCCCAGGACCGACAAACAAGATGATTCAATCATGGTGGTGGTGGAAAAGCTTACAAAAGATGCCCATTTTATTCCATTAAAGACTGCTCACAAGAAAGCTAACATTGCTGATATTTTTATGAGGGAAATAACATGATTGCATGGTATTCCCAAGACAATCGTGTTTGACAGGGACCCGGAATTTACCTCAAAGTTCTGGAAGGGGTTGTTCAAAGGATTCAGAACGAATCTAAACTTTAGCACAACTTATCATGTTGAGTCTAATGGGTAGACAGAGAGGGTGAACCAAGTGACAAAAGATATCTTAAGGATGTATGTGATGGACAAACCATCTAAATGGGAAGACTACCTACACTTGGTAGAATTCGCCTACAACAATGGGTATCAAGCATCGTTGAAGATGAGCCCATTTGAAGCACTTTATGGCAGAAAGTGCAATACTCCAGTAAGTTGGGATAATCCATCTGATAGAGCAGTGGTTGGGCCAGAGTTGCTCTAGGAAATGGAAGAGAAAATGCTAAAAATTAAGCAGAATTTAAAGGCTTCCCAAGACAAGCAGAAATGTTATGCTGATAAAAAAAGAACCCACAGAGAGTTTAAAGTGGGAAAGCATGTTTTCCTTAAAGTGAAATCCAATAGAAGTTCCCTAAGGCTGGGAAACTATTCGAAGTTGGCAACCATATTTTGTGGGCCATTTGCATATATGCTTGCATTACCTGCATCCATGACTATACATAATGTGTTTCATATTTCATTGCTTAAGAAATATATACCTGATGTTAATCATGTAATCGATTGGAATGTGATTCAGGTGGAGCAAGAAGGCCTCTTGCAAATGCATTTGGTGCACATATTGGACTGAAAAAGAAAGCAGCTCCAGAATCGATCCATAGAAATTGTAAAGGTCCAGTGGACCTGGTACAGTCCTTAGGATGCGACATGGGAGAATGAGGATGCTATGCGGGTAGAATACCCGCATCTTTTTGAAGATTTTGGAAATCTTGTTGATGTTGTGTAAGTAAGTTGCACTGAGGATAGTGAAAAAATAAGGGGAGGGGATTGTAATACCCCAATGACGAGCCCCAGTTATATCTATGTACTGTAAACATGTTTTGTAGGTTGGTGAGCCGAGCAATTGTAAGCTGGTAAGATTATGTGTAAGTAGGTCGAAGAGCCTAGGTGTTAAAGACCAGGAGCCTGTTTTGTACATGTAATTATGCACTTTGTTAATATAAAAACATCGATGCGTGTAGACCGACCATGAAGAAAGAGTGATGGGGGACTAAGTTTCCACAGGGTTGGGTAAGGGAAGAGGCTAAGTGTGTGGGCCTAGGGGCTAAGCTACGGGGCTTACCACTAAAGGGGATAATAATTTATTATTATTTCGTAAAGGTTAAGGTGGAAAATTGACCAAGTGTTGTCCTAAGTTCCTGGAAAGGGGGAACCAGTGCTAAATGGAACTCATGCGGCTCTAGGAAGATAAGTGTCGACCTGGGTGCATGTAGTTATAACAGATGAGTCAATTTGTGTTGGGGGTTCTTCCTCCATTCGGACATCCATTGTTTATCCTGTTTTGTTGGGCAACTAATCTCTACATACCCTCACGCAGCCATGAAACCAGAAAAACGTGAGGCCGACTTGTGATGTTTTCCTGAGAAGCCGATACATCCTCCGTTTGAACCCGTTTTTCCTCTGCGTTGGACCTCTGCATAAGCCATGCACCTATGAAAATCAGACCCATGAAGACGACCCGTGTCTTCTGTGAAGCGTGAGCATCCTGTAAATGTCTATGTTGTGTGTGTTATAACTGTGGGCTATTGTGGCCATGCAATCCCTTGGCTGAGTGTGGTTTCCGCGGTCGTCTGTTCCTTGTTGAGTCTTGCTATTGTTCTCCTTGTGCGGGAACGAAGTTGAAGAAGCACTTTGTCATGCCTGTGTGTAACACTCTCTCCAGATGAGGGAGGTGGTTGTGGTTGAAGAGGTAGGTTGTCAGGCCTGTGTGCAACACTATCTCCAGGTGAGGGAGGTGGTTGTGGTTGAAGAGGTAGGTTGTCAGGCCTATGAGAAACTCTCTTCAGGTGAGAGAGTGTGCTGAGGAAGTGAGAACTCCTGGAAGGGGTCCTGTAGCTTCTACAGAGCTCTGAGAATTCTAGTCTAGCCTGTTGTTGAATCCCAAGGCAAGGGAGGTGAAGCAACCGATGGATTGTGTGATAGTGAAGGTGTATACTCCTGGGGTGGGAAAGGCATGTGGGGAATGAGAGCCTATGAGCAGTGGACATAAGTGGCTCTTGGGAGAGAATCACTCCTAATAAACTATGTGTCTTCCTGTTGACCTTGCCTAGCCTAGGATTCCCTTACCTGATGGATCTTAGTCCCAGCTCAGCGGTGACCTACTGCTGAGAATGATGAGTAGTGTGGTCTAAGGCTGGGAGGTTCGTGGAAGGTTTGCACATAGTTGGTGGTGTTATTCCAGTTGAAAGATAAGTATAATTTATGTGCTTAATTTTATGTTATGCATACCTATGATGCTTGAATGATATCATGTATTCCATTGCATGTGGATTTACTGTTAATCTTGTTTTGAATCTAAATGGTAACAACAAATCTATGTTATGTGTTTAATTTTCGATTAAAATGCATGTTATATATATATATATATGTGTGTGTGTGTGTGTGTGTGTGTGTGTGTGTGTGAATGTTCCGAAGTGGTGAAATTTCTCGGCCTGTGGATGGCTGGGGATGTTACAGTTGAGAAGGAGCCACATAAAGATTTTAGATTCAGTAGGACATTTTGATCTTCCAAATTGGCTTCCACCACCATATTGATGGGTTCTCATTACCTTCTGAAGAGAGATTTTTGTAACCAACCTTTGGTTCACAACCCCAAAAGGAGTTAGGAGACAAAATAAGCTCATATTCCTCTTTAGTCAGTTTGATAAATCATTTTTTAAGGCCATTGACATAGGCCTTCCAACTATCTATATATTCCTCCATGAGACCAAATTCCCTCCAGATGAACCATTGTTATTGTTGATTGGTTGCAAATGATCCCCTTATTGTATTCCTTAGAGTGTAGTAGACTCTAAAACTAATATCTTGATGAGGGGATATGGTAGTTTGTGGGATCCTTTACTTCCAATCCATGGGTCCAATCCTACCTTAACTTTGTCTCGCTTTCCAACACGCCATACTAATTAGTTTCAAATCAAGGGGAACGCCAAAGTAGTTTCTTTCCAAATGATCAAGGAATTCCTTTTTTTTAATGGGGGTCCTTACCCAATCCTCAAAAGTTGAATTTGGGGCTAGGTATTTTTCCTTTATGATTTTCACCCATATTCGAACACCTTACAAAAGCCTCCAAACTTGTTTTACAACAAGTGCCTTTAAAAACATGAAGATATTCTTGAGACCTTATGTAATATCCCCTGGTAGTGCCCTAGTTTTATTTATGAATTGTAAACATGTTTTGTAGGCTGGTGAGCCAAGTGTATATAAGCTAGTGGGCTTATGTGTTTATTAGGCCACAGATCCTAGATGCTTAAGGCCATGGGCCTGATTTTGTATATGTAATCATGCATATCATTGATAAAATATAAAACATCGTTGCACGTAGTCCGACCACGAAGAAAGAGTGATGGGGGAATAATCTTCCACAAGGTTGGGTAAGGGAGGAGGCTAAGTGTTTGGGACTAGGGGCTAAGCTAAGAGGGGGGGCTAAGCTAGGGGGATAATATTTTACTATTATTCCTAAAGAGTAAGGTGGACAATTGATGAATGTTGTCCTAAGTTCTGTATGCTAAGTGGAGTGCTTTCAGCTCCAGGAAGACAAGTGTCGACCTAGGCGCATGCAGTTAAAGCGGATGAGTTGAGTCGGGTTGGGGTTTCGTCTGGGCCATTCAACCATCTGCTATCTGAACCCATGAGCTGGTCATCTCTCTCTGCATCTTGTTTTCTACCCACACTTCCTGAATCAGGGGAAACCCGTGGACTGATCCGCGCCTTCGGAGAAGTTCGAACACCCGTACTCATCTGAGCATGTTGTGTGATAACTGTTGGTTGTTGCAACCACACATTTCCTTGACTGAGTGTTGCTTGTTGAGAAGCTGACGCATCCTATAATCACCTAAGATTTGTTATGTCTAGTGGTTGACACAGTTTGAACCTGAAACATGGATGATCAAACTTTGCATTGTTTCCTGGTCACACACCTATGAAAACATAGAACCGTGAAGTCGACCTGTGTGAGCCGTGTGCCCAGCCTATCCTCTTTTGTAGAGCCGATTCTGCACTGAACCATCTTTGGGTTGCTGCCATCAGTTTCCTGAGACGTGTTGTGTCTTAGTGCTCGACTGTTACCATTTTTGGGTGTCCATAACCATTTTCCTTTTGTTGCCACTGTCACCTGTGAGTAAATCGAATGTTGTTACTGTTGCTGTTATTCTTACCTTGTAGGAATTGAGTCGAAACTAGTTGAATAAGTGGGTTGTCAGCTCCGTGGTTGAAGAGGTAGGCTGTCAGGATTGTGAGCAACTCTCTCTAGGTGAGAGAGTTTTCTAGGAAGTGGTTTTCTCCTAGAGAGAGAGTCTAGAACTAGCTAAGGATATCTGAGAATTTCGGTTCCACCTGTTGCTGAAGCCTAAGGCAAGGGAGGTGAAGCATCCAATGGACTGTGTGAAAGTGAAGGTTTAAACTCCTGGGGTTGAATAGACATGTGGGAAATGAGAGTCCATGAGTAGTGGGCATAAGAAGGCTCATGGAGAGAATCCTTCTGTTTCACTGTGTAGTTTCCTGTAACCTCAGCCTAGTCTAGGATTCCCTTTCCCTAGGCGGAGCTTAGTCCCAGCTCGGGGTGACCTACTGCTGAGAGTGATGACTAGTGTGGTCTATGGATGGAAGGTTCGTGGAAGGTCTGCACGCAGTTGGTGGTGTTACCCATCATTCTAAAATATAAGTATCAGTTTGTGCTTAATTTATATGGTTTGCATGTCTGTGATGCTTGTATGTTATCATGAATTTCATTGCATGTGGATTTACTGTTGATATTGTTTGAAAATGAATGGTAACAATAACTCTGTGATTATTGTGATTAAATGTTTTACTTCAATTAAAAATGCATGTTATATACTTATATGTGAATGTTCCACAGTGGTAACATTACCCAGTCTCTGTGGAGGGCCGGGGATGCTACAGTTTGGTATCACATCTAAGTCAGAGCTAAGTAGTGGCATTTCCTAGGCCGGTTGATGGCTGGGGATGTTACAATATGGTATCAGAGCCAAGGCTTTCAACACTAAGCCTAGATGGGCCATGTTAGTGGAAAGTGAAGAAAAAGTTTCGAAAGAATTGTTATTGAAGTAGACAAAATTCGAGTTCAAAACCAAGGTTTTAACGCCGAACCTGGATGGGCTCGATAAGTGGTTTTTGGACCCGAAGTTTCAGGTGGAAATTGTGTCTTGAGGAACCAATTTTGGACCTCAGAAAAATTCCTAAGTGCCAAGATGTTACCTTGGCCATGTTAAGAAGCTCAGGAGGAGTAGCGATATCATAAAACCACGACAGAAGTGGTGTTGGACCGCAGAGTAATATGTGAATTGGTGAAGTAACTAATAGGTTTCAATTGTTTCTCTCATGTGAATTGCGAGTGCAAGGAGTGCACATTGTCCACAAGGAGTGTGTTGACAGAGGTGAGTTAACCTCAGAGAAGCTTAGGAGAGACACTATTGAAACTTCATCATTAGAAGTGCAAGGAGTGCACATGAAGAACTCTGTGTTGAGTTCAGAGAGAGATAGAGTCACTGAGAACTTTGTAGGGCTCTGTCGGGTGAGCATCGATCAAGTGCAAGTGTGCACAAAGAGAACTCTTTGTCGATTTCAGGGAGAAGAGTATCAGATGAAGATATTCACAGAGCTGTTGAACACTCTCTAGAAAATACTCAACAAGGTGTGCTTTGAGCAGAAGGTTGTCAGGAGGGAATGAATTTTTCCTTTGAAAGGAAACAGAAGGGTCGAGACCCTTAGGAGACTAAGTAAATCGAAAATATAAGAAGAGATAATGCGAGGAGTGCGTAGGATTTAGACTTATTCCAAGTCCCAAAGCTCAGGAAGGATAGTGTTAGTAGAGACGCAGTCGAGACCTAAGATAGTTGGGTTCGCAAGAGAAAGTTCAAAGGCCGAAACCTTTGAATATCCACAAACTCTTCCAAGTTAGAAGGAGTCAAAATCTCAGGAGGAGGAGTGAGAGCAGTCATAAGATCTATTGTGGGGAGGATCATAGACCATTAGATCCATGTCTAGGAAAGAAAAGGAGAGCGCTGAGGAGGAACAGATCCCATCCGTTGGATCTTAGCGCAAAGGACCAACAACTGTTGGATCCAAAGGTAAGTGCATGAGACTTAACCCTTGTGTGCACGGGAGAACTAATTCACTGAAGTCCCAAAGTAATTAGGGACCATCCATCGTCAAGGCTGACAGGTGGAGAAAGATCCATAACTCCGAAGCGAACCACTTCGGAAGTTTGTAGTTGGAGAAGATACGAAATTGCCGAATACCCAAAGGCCAAAGAAGATCCAGGTTGTCGGTTTCTGAGAGATGCATGTCAGAAGATCTGATAGTTCGGAGAAATTCACTTCGGGAATTACAAGTGTGGAGTGTGACAAATTCCTGAAGTCTCGAAGTCCCGAAGGTCGAAGTAAATCACAACCGTTTGTTGTGGAGGAAACGTGAAGAGAGATTAGGAAGCTCAGGGGCAGAAACCTCTGAAAGGAAGTCAGCAAGAACAAAGAAGATCTGAACCATTGGATCCAGAAGAATGTGTGGAAAAAATCAGTGTATTCGAGTGAAAGCACTCTGTTTGAACGCGAAGGATGAAAGTTTGAAATAGATGAAGCATCTAGGAGTTGTTGATCTGGGTTGGACAGGTGTCACCAGATCGCGAACTTTGGAGAATCGTACTCCAGGTTTTTTGTGAAGTTGTGTTTTGGGATGTCCCAAAGCGCCAAAGCCTGAAATGTCTAAGGGTCGTTGATCCAAGGGAAGGAACATGGATCATTGATCTGTGAGGAGACACGTGGAAGACTGAGACTCACTCAGTTGGATAATGGTTGATTTGAAAGTGGACACATGGCGCCAGATATGGAACTATGGGTATGGAGCACTCCGGAGGAAAGCATGGGGTGAAAGCGCTGAAGTCTTGAAGGAGATCTCGATCGTTGATCGAGGAGGAGGTCGAAGGACCCTTGATCTGGTCTTGGTCAGAAAGACCCAAAGTCACAAATTAATAGAGGACCGTTGATCTCAAATCAACAAGGACCATTGATCTTTGCAGTGGTATCTCCCGAAGTCCCGAAACTCCAAAGTCTCGGAACTCAAATGCCTGAGGTTCCATAGTGAGTGTCAGCTGTTGGATGCTGGGTAGACGTGGACTGTTGATCCACTCTACTTTGCGAGTTCGATAATCTAGAACTTCGAGACATTGTTGTGTTGTGTTTGAAAATTTCCAAAGCCTAAGGCTCGAGTAAGCACCTATTGATATAGCGCTTGGTCACGACCGATGGTCGTGTGGGTTGGGGACTGAGAGAAAGGGACTAGTGCCCGAAAATTGTGTTAAAGAAGGGGAAAAGGGGCTAGGAAGGAAGTTTGTGGGTGTCGTCTAGTTCAGATCTGCATCAGGGAGGTACTGAAGACCTTGGAACCTTATGATAAGGTCCAACAAAGATCTAAGAGCCATTATCTCAAAGAAAAGAGATCATTGCACAAGAAGTGCATCAGAGAAGAAGGACAGGGAAAATTCTTTATTCTACATCTGAGATTTTTCAGAATTCATGGGATCAGATGTTGGGTTCGATAAGCAGCATGGAAACCCCAAATGGGATTCTTGTTTGGGGAAGACAGTCCAGGTGACAATCCTTGCACATCAAATGTGAATGTTAGGTGGAGAAATCCATCTACAATACATGATAATGCATGAACCATAAGTTTGTATGGAGACGCAAAGAATGGGAATAAGGAAGGAAGGTTTTAGGGAAGTATAATTCATTCATGCAGAGGCTGAATCAAAGGAATCCAAATAATAATGGAATGTTGAAAATTAATAATCAACATAATATGTGATGGCAAGTATGCAAAGTAGACAAGGAAAAACTCTTGGATGGAGTCAAGTCCATGAACATTCTAAGATAATGGAAGAAGAAATCATGAGATAGATGTCCAGCTAGCAAAAGAGAAGCAAAGAGTACAAGAAAACCTCAAGTACTAAAGTATTCCGTCGAGAAAGGGATGAAGAAGTTCAGTCTCGAAGAGTAACTGGATGTTGAAGAATCCAGAGTATATAAAATAACTTGGTGTGGAATTTGATTCATCCAAGTACGAGATTGGGATAGTTGGACCTAGGAAATTAACAAAAGATAAAGGTTAATATCAGCTTAGTTTGGGACTATAAATGCAAAGGCAGCCAAGAGTGATTTGGCTAGAAAGTTCTCAGGACAAAAATAGTCATGTACAGTGACCCCAATGAGAGCACAAGAAGATTTAGGAATCCAAGAAGAATTGAAGACTTCTGGGATCAACAAGGAAAAGTTGTACATGGGAAATAAGTTGCTGCAATTTATGTGGCAAAAAGTATGTTATGGCTTGATTGGGTCAATCGGAGGAAAGAATGCTTGCATGTTTGCAAGTGTTGTTGATGATGTTGCTACATAAGGAGAGAAGCAATAGAAAGCTGGAGTGTTGGTTATAGGTTTGATAAAAGAAGCATGAAATCTTTTACTGCCATCAGACATTCAGGTAGTATAAAATTTATTAATCGTAGTCATGCAAGTATGAGTTTTATTACTCTTTTTGCATAATTGTTGAAAGGAAATTTAGGTAAGAATTTCCTCAACCAGAGTTATTATATAAAATCACATGATTATATTATTGAGTGCATACCACTGGATGTGGTAAAGGCTGGAGGCCTGTATTAATTCAAATATTTTTAGCTTCTGAATGCACACACTGACATAGTATAATGTCATGTTAATTTGGTTATGGGGTAATAACCAAAGAATTAAAAGATAATAATTGGTTATAGGAATGAATGCCAGTAAGCTAGTCATGTATGAGACCATGACTGGTTGGATATAGAAAGGTATGGATATGGAAAGGTTATGAACCACACAGGTACTAAAAGCTTCCTACCTTTAAATAAAACTTGGGCTGCAACCTTTTTTCTAACACTAATGAACACCATAGAATTATATTCTTGGTGTAGTGTTCAGGTCGAAAAGGAATGCATCCAATTAATTGGGAAGACAATAGGAAGTGTGTGGAGAATGTGTCAACACATTGGCCATAATTCCAACTTATGGATGGTGAGATACATGATTGAGATAAAGAGCATTATGTAATTCAATGCAAGGTGCACTGAATAAATAGGCATTGAGAGTTGTACTCATGTCTAGTAAGGGGCATAGTTGCACTCATTCATGATGGAATTGTATATTTAAATGCACTTTGTTGAATGCATTTTGTGAGTGCATGTATATATGTTTTTGGCATGGAAATAATTACACTAATGGCTGAAATGTTTCTAACTCATGAAGTTGAGAAAATTTCAAGAATTGTTAAACATTGCAACAGGAAAGTTGCAAGCCAGGTAGTCAACGGAATAGAGACTACAAAAAATTTTATGTTCAGAAAATTGAAAAAATAAACTTACTATTATTAATTATGAACATGCATATGCACACAATGATGAGTCATTCTATTTGGTTAAATTGTTTGGTAATTGTTATTGAATTGCTAGGTGCAGGTAATTCTAAGATCATTTCATAAGGTGTTGCACATGTTGAATTATGATGGGCATAAAATACTGACAATTTGTTGCCTGTATGCAAGATGAAGCATTACAGGAAAAATGGTATGCAATTTGGTTCCTGTGGAAAACCACAAGGATGGTTGCATTCATAATATGGCAACAACCAAGATGAATTATGAAATAGAATTTCATGTTTTGGGGAAAAGATGAATTCCCTTTGAACTAAGTTTGAGTTTCCAAATAAATTCTTTTATGTTTTCTCATGATAACTGCATGTGGGTGATGCAGATGAGATGATGTTGATTAAAGTTAGAATGTTGACTACAAGGAGTAGCTCAAGAAGATGTTGATTTGAGACCACTGAGGGCAGTTGGAACTCCTCGAGCCACGGTGCTTTGAGACATCCCAAGCCAGCCTGTTGCTAAAGCCCAAGGAAAGGGAGATGTAGCAGCCGATGGACTATGTGACAGTGAAGGTGTACACTCCTGGGGTGGGACAGGCATGTGGGGAATGAGAGACTGTTGGTTGGAGTGCTATTGAGGTTTGGTTGGTTAGAGTGCTGCTGAGGTTTGGTTGGTTGGAGTGCTACTGAGGTTTGGTACCTTGGCCTAGACCATGTTGATGTGGAAGGTCTTCTCAATTAAAATATAAGTACCAATTCTCTATTTAGTGTATCTTGTATATAGGTTATAATGTTATTAAAATTGCGTGTATATACATAAATATACATTGCATATATTCTTGCATTACCTGCATCCATGACTATACATAATGTGTCTCAGGTTTCATTGCTTAAGAAATATATACTTGATGCTAATCATGTTATTGATTGGAATGTGATTCAGGTGGAGCAAGAAGGCATCTTGCAAGTGCATTTGGTGCACATATTGGACTGGAAGAGGAAACAACTCCAGAATCGAGCCATAGGGCTTGTAACGGTCCAGTGGACCTGGTACGGTCCTGAGGATGCGACATGGGAGCATGAGGATTGTTGGGCTCTAAATATGTTCTAAAATATAACCTCTATGCATCATCCAAAGGTAGGCACTGGCACAAGCATTTTACTTGTCGCCTACGTAGGTTCTTACCTTCCGTTTTCAATACCCGTCCTCCAAAGATGCAACCCTTGCAAAGGGAAAGCAATCGAAACAAAAGGAACGATAATTGTTCCATTCAAATGAACAACACTACTTTCAAAAGGAACAAAAATCGTGACAAGGGAACGACAGTCGTTATATTGGGCCGAACTAATGTTGTATTGATTGAGTTGTAGTACTCGCCCAACTATTTAATTTGTCAATCTGAGGATCATAAACTTACAAAGCACACACAAAGTATATGCAAGATTGAAGCAGGACTAATCTAATCTAATATTTAAGCTATGATTGAAATTGAATCATTAATCTAATGTAGGAAATTGAAACACACGACTTGGAATTGAAATTAATCTAGGAATGAGAAATTGTGCAAATGAAATTAATCTAGGAATGAGAAATTGCATGAATGAAATTAATCTAGGAATGTCGAACTACATGAAGGAAAAGAATATACAACATGTGAAGAGTTGAATGACACAACAACATATGTGAGCTCACGCCAATGAAGCAATATTACATTATAATAATCAAATCAATCTTCATAACAAAATAATGAAAGCATGAAAACCAAATCCATGAATCAAAGCTAAGAATCCCTTTCTTTCAAATCCAAATGACTACCATTAATGACTACTCTAATTCTCTACTTGATTACTACTCTAATTCCATCCTCTAATTGAATCCTCATGAAGAGAGAACACTCTCTTTTATACATGAGAGCCTTGAAGATAAGATAACCATCTCATTATTACAGATCCACTATTCTCTCAACCTATTTCCCATTATTACAAAATATAATCCCTTCAAATCCTCACACATATCTCTCATATATCTTGGATAATATATGCCAACCAAATCTCCATGATCTTCTCCTTGAATTATCTCCTCAAATCTTGAAATGGTGGATGAAGTATTCGAGAAGTCCTTTTGAATTAATCCTTCACATATTCCTACACATTACAAAGCTCACACATTTTTTATTTATATATGAAAACATGTCAATTTTCTAACATTTAATCACAAATTCCCTTTTAATACTAAAATGAATAAAGTGGAAAATAATAAGGTGAAAACCAAGTATATTTATAAATTGATATCGTGAAAGGTTAATGGGGTGATGAAATGTGAAGAATAATGAAGGGAAAGGTGGATGAGAATAGGACATTTCTTAGCTCCAACATACCCCCCAACTTAACTTGTTGCATGTCCTCATGCAACCATGCATGGATCTTAAAATATTTTGGCATTTGAATGTTGGCTTTGAGTGATGATAATGAATGTTTCCAGGATGGGATTTACATGAGTAACAACTGACATTTTCTTATGGTTGTTTTTTGTGTGACAACCATGAATATAAATAATGATGGTTCTTGTGTTATCAACATTCATTTCATTATTTGTTCCCTTGATGTTATGATAATAATTTTCCCATATTCTTACTGGAAAATATATGCTATCAATATGCATAAGTAAACATCACTGAGTATAAGAAAGACCCTTTTTGTATATGTGTGAATCATGGCAATATGTATAACAATGCTTATGAAGCAAAGTGCAACAAAGTATCGTTGGAAGAAAAATATTGGAAAATAAATGTTCATAAATGGTAAATGAGAAAAAATGGAATGATGGTAGTGGAAAAGTGGAGTGATGATAGTGAATAAAGTCCCCTACCCCCCAACTGAACTGGTTGCATGTCCTCATGCAACATGGCATAAGTCGTAGAAGTGAAAAGGAAAGGGAACTTGGGGAGGGAATTTTCCAAATCTTTCATTGCTAGTAGTTGAGGAATTACATGATTAAAGTTTAGAAAATAACATACCTCCACTTACCCGAAATGTTGATTCCTATGCAATAGGAATATGGATGATGTGGCTGCTAGAGCATGGAAGATGTCACTGCTGCAGGATCATATGGAAAGTGACTGTTGCTGTAGCTGCGACTGTTGTCTGCTGGATCAGAGAATGTGAAGTGGAGGAATCTGAGCTGCTACTGAATGAATCATGGAAAAGAGAAAGTATGAAAGTGGAGCTGTGGTACTCTCATATGGCTGAAGTCATCCTACTGTAACTGCTGATAGAGTCATGAAAAGTGCATAGTCTTCACCTGCTGCTAAACCTGATGGTACAATTCTAATCATGCGAATGAATGTGTCGATGTCGAGCATGAAAAGAATTCATTGGATTACTAACCAATGATGAATGTTGTTAACCAATGCAAGGAAAATCACCATTGATGTCAATGAGTGGCAAGGTACTCGAGTACATATTGCAAAGTGCGAATGAATGAGTTGATGTCGAGCCACTTGCAATATCTGACAATCAAGGGACATTGATGTATTCCTATGATTGTCAGCGAGAGAACTTGCCATTAAGGCATGCAAGCCTCCAGGTACTCAAAATGGACTCTAGTCTATATCCTAGATAAGGTGTTGAGGTCGATCGGGCATGACTTGTTGAAAGGTGGGCCTCAAGGAATCCCACATCAATCAACGTGAGTTTTTACAAAAATATTGGTAGGACTATAGGAAAGATCTCAGTAGCAACAATGTGTATGGCAAGGCAATGTAGTCATGGAAAGGGAGCTGGATAGTTTTATTGATAAGGAAAAATGAACTAAAAAAGATAAAGAGATGTATGCGACTCAGAAATATAGGCGTGTGCGAAGTCATGAAGGATAATTCAATGGAAGACGGGCTTCAACATAAGGATGACCAATCTTCTTTGAAGGAGAAATGGAGGAAGAAATTCATGATGCAAATGGGTTTATGAAAAGGTTTCTGTGTAACAACAAACGTCATGATGTTTATGATGAGTAACAACTCCTTCAAGCAGTCAAGGAAGCATGTCTTTTTTTTAAAACTTTTTTGTGATTTTTGAAAATCACTTCAACAACAAGATGCGATCAGTCGTGCTCCTAAAAAAACTTAGTGCAAATCCTGTATGAAAACTTGTGAGATGTTCAAAAATATAACATGCAGAAAGAAGGAAAAATGCGACAAAGTAAAAAAAATAAAATGTGTTTGATACCTCTTGTTGTGTTCGTTGCACGCATGTTTGTTTCATCGTTGATTGCTTTCTTATCGTAAAATCGAAAAAACACGTGTTCATATTGTTTTCAAGAATTTTATAAAAAATGTCCATTTGCAATGTTATTTGTTTTTATTGTTTTAATTTTTATAATTTGTTTTTATCTTTTTATCTTTTTATTTTTAATCTTCATTTTATTTATATACATATTTTATTTTATTTTATTATGTCTTGACCTAATTTTATTACTATATACATATTATTATTTATATGTTTATAATAAAACAAAAAGAAATAAAAACAATATATGTTTTTTTTTGTTATTATAAAAAAGAAATTGTTTATAATAAAACAAACAATTTTTTGTTGTTGTTGTTATAATTGTTTTATAATAAAACAAACGAATAATAAAAAAAACAAATAAAATAAAAAGAATAAAATAAAACAAACAATGCATGTTAACTTTCATATACCTGTAGCGCAAGCCACCATGAATGCCAGTATCCGAAGCCTCAGGCAAGGGCTCTAAGTTACCCTCAACTCCATGCTTCTCAGCCTTCGAGCCCTCAGTTGCACTTATTCGAATCTCGATCTTGGGGGAGAAGCAAACATCGTTGATGAACGATCTTAACACCATTTATAATATATTCGGCTACATATTATTATCAAGCCTCCATCACGATTTCATGGCGTTTCTAACTCTGTCATTGTTTGGAGTTCAACTTTGTTATCCGCCTCAACAACCTCAAATGATCTCTTTACTGAATCACCTTCAGGCTGTGACTCTTCCCGAATCTCTCAACCACAAGTAAGACACAGATCATATTTACAAACTTCACAGCTTCTGTGAAAACTTACTAGAGATGTATTGCAATTGTCACAGTATTGATGCTCCTATTCTGGATCAAAATCAACCTAGGAAATAATGAAGGTCTTGTATCGGTTTACCCTGAATCCTAGCCTTCTCCTCGATCTCCCATATTTTCTCATGTTGAATCTTAGTGACCATGGAGAGGCCGCTGCAAATAAATTTCTGGAAAAAATGGACCATATTGGCTTCGTTCAATGGCTCCACTCCGACCTTGGGATGATTACAACTTCCCTTCAAAGATATAACTGACACAACTAACAATTTCTTTTAGTCATGCACTCTCTCAAATACAACTCTAGCTCAGCTATTCTAGCATTGGCAACTGCAGTTTCCCTCCTTGAAACCTCAGATGATTCAAGTTTCAAGTTCATTTACTTCTCATGATGCAAAAGTCTATCCCTTTTAGCCTACAAGGATTCAACTTCATACTGATAATGATCCACTTAAGCTTTCATGCATTGAAGTTGGTCGTTCAGTAAAAGGTAGGGTCTAGATGAAAGAATATGCTTTCCATTGTTTAAAGAGTCTCGCATGTGATCCATCTCCTGTGAAATTTTAATCTTTTCTTGATGTGCTTCTTGGAGCTCTGCTAGTCGATTTTCAGCTAATGTCTTAAGTTCTCCCTATGCCGCTTCTATCTCTCTCAATTTTCTTGACTTATCCCCAGATTTTTCCAGGTCATTTTTATTCCCTAAATGCAAGTTTGGGAAAGATGCTCCAAGTGATGCATCCCTCTGTGATTTCAAACATGCAAGCTTATATTTACTTTCTTCAAGCTCTGCCATTGTTTCCTCCAACTCACCCATCAACCGTTTTATCTCATATTGATCCTTTGCATGACTGTCCTGAATAATTTGAACCTCTAACACTTGTGCCCTCATGGAAGACTTGTAACCCCATTTCCAATCACAATCCATGCATTCTGTTAGAAATACACTCAAGATTTACTAGTTGTGTCGTTTGCAATGCCAAGATGGGCGGATATGGAGATTTTTCTGAAGAACTACTCCCTAATCTTCTCATCCCACATTCATTGTTGAATCGGCTTCTACTGTGACTGTGACTGCGACTCCTAACACGCATAACGCATACGTGCCAAATGTCTACTGCTTTCGGGCCATAGGCGACACTGATATCTCTGTGTTTCTCGATGATAATACGGTTTCCCTTCATACTTGTCACATATATAACCTCCTCGCCCATCATCATCCCTTGCGAACTTGACAATGATATATCTTTGATGAAATCTCGCACCATTTAGTGATTCAAGGGCTTCCACAACATCCTCTACATTTTTATAACGAATAGTTGGGATATTGTTTTCGATTTTTGGGGAGTGCAACAGCCTGATTTTAGATATAGTGTGAAGGCTGACAGTCTGGAGATAATACCACCAATGAAAATATTCGTTGATTGCCAACCATAAAACTGCCAGATAAAGACCAATTACATCACACAACCACCTTCAAAATCCAGATGTCCTGGCTTGGAATTATAGACGTGGGCTGCTTCAGATATAAATGGTATTTGCAACCTCCAACAGAAGAAAAAATTTGTATTGGGTTGGATATAAACAAATATGAGAAGATAAAAATGAATCAAAAACTGGATTTCAGGGGGCTTGAGGCGGGATCCGCAGATCCATGTAACATCCACCATGTAAACAGATCTTGTGCTGTCAAAATCGATCTTGTACCAACTATTCGTTGAGGAATGTTATCCCGTCCAGATCTGCCATTCTCATCGAGTGAGGATAAGGGTACCAAACGATTGAATCTTCTTCCGTTTTTTTTGCTGGAAATAAGGCTGTTCCTTAGCATGGAAGGCGGGACTGGCTCGATTTCGATGGGCAGTGTGGTGACCAGATGTCATAGTCTGGATATTTTGTTAGGATGGTTGATGTTAGCATGGACACTCGTTCTTGTACAAGATTGTTGTCGTCCTTCGTTGTTTTTATGCATCGCATCGTCTCTGCAGCTTAAATTTGATATTATATTGTAGGAAAGATGCAAAAAATGAACAATTTTTGAAGATGCAAGAAAAAAATCTCATATGCCGAACTGCATGCAACCCACGCCTACTCCATCCTTCAATATGGCTTAAATTTTGCTGGAAGTCGAGGCGTTTGCATCCACATTTAGCCAAATATAAAATATTATGCTTCAGTGATCAAAGCATGGTTCTTCACATCCAGTATTCAGAAGACATTGATAAATCGTTGGCTAATTTCGTTGTGCTTCATTGTGGGACTCTGGAACTCTCATAAGAAAACACAGGCAAGCGATAAATCAGATCTGCATGCCTTTTCATGTTGGCTTCTGCAGTGATATTAATGTCCAGTTCGAGGACAAATTTTATAACAGTAGTATAGATCGTCATGCTCACAAACAACTTCATTGAAACTTTTTAACTAGTCTTGCTGGCTAGCCAATTCACCATGAACATGTCAAGATTTACAACATTAATATTCTCAGGATCAGAGGAACCGGTTGGGTCAGGCGCAACTTGGCATGCGGAACCCATATTTGGATTTGTGATACCCTGTGTAGCTTTTACATACCGAGAAGCATCTTCGAATCTCTGACCTTTCCGCCACATTAGATAAGCAATAACTGATGAAGTTGAGCGGGATACACATGCATAATTACCTCCTCAAAATAATCAAATACAGTATACTCGTTATAATTTTGCAACCACAATGTCAAATCATTTACGCAAGTAATACATGCATGGATAAATTCATTTCTCT
>JASDQU010736047.1:70809-107505 GCA_032191745.1 Picea mariana
CAGGTCCCTTTTTCTCTTTGATCGCAGGTCCTATGAACTTGCGGGCCCCTTCCTTAGCACTTTTACAGAATCCAAGTTTTTGGGTGCTAGCTCCTTTCTGATAGTCCCCCTCCTTCACGTGACCTCGAGCTATGGTATGAGGATAGGCCTCCTAGTGCTTCACAACTTCAGGTTTCGACTGCCTTGTGTGCAGCTGGTCACTTTCTACACAAACTTTGAACCAGTAGAGTTACTCCGAACCAGATCTATGGTTCACACCCCCTCCAATAACCAACTATGGCGATCTCCTTGTGCTTCACGACTTCGGACTTCAGGATTTTTGACTCCTCGATACCCCAAATTCTTCGATTCATGAATCCTCGAAGGAACTCAAGACGAACGACCGCATAACTTTCCCAGATCTAATGTCCTTGGATGATTTCACTCCCTTTGAACATATCTATGGTCTGGATGGAACTCAGATTCTATAACTTCAAAAGATCTTCTTCCCCCTCAAATGGAAACTTCCAAATATGCGAAGTCTGAAGTACTTTGAGGTGTAACTTCCCCGCTCCTTTTCGATATCTAACGGTTGTTCGTGATTCCGATTCCTTCTGAAGGGATCTCAGTCATCACTTTGCAACTTTCAACATATTTCTCCCTTCCTGTTGATTCTTGGTTGCTGCCTCTCCTGAGCTTGACTCTGACTCACCCCTTGCGAACTTGGAATATTTGACGAAATTCAGATTTAGTGATTCCTTCAAAAGAATATCCCTATGCACTCCTTGTGCTTCGCAGTCCCATTCTCGACACTTAGTCTATTCTTGGCCTTGTTCAATTATTGCAACACTCGGTCTAAGATCCCCGTTATCTCTTCTGAGCTTCACTCCTCAAACCCTTTGACTCCTCAGAGAGCTACTTCGACACTTAGTCAATTTTTGGATCTGTTCACTCCTTGCAACAGATTCTCTCACAAGACTTAAGTTCTCGCGAATGACTGTGCACGCCTTGCATCATTCACTTTGCACTCCTTGCAAAGGGAAAGTTTCGCGCTATCTCTCCTGAGATTCTAAGTCGAAACAAACTCTATCAACGCACTCCTTGCGGACCATATGCACGCCTTGCATGAACTCAACGAAGAGAACAAATGAAACTTATCTAAACACTTCATAGTTTCATATACTCAACAACACAACTCATTCATTCATGAAAACCAAATAACAGGGTATTGTAACAACACCATGCATTGGATCAATTTTCCTCTGTTATATTCATTCAAAAGTAAATGGCTACAACTATGATAAAACAACAACTAAAAACTCTGCAACAACTAAATCATAACAATCTCCTACTAACTTTCAACAGCCTCATTCGGGCATACAAAACCTCTATTTATCCTAGAGGGTTCTTAGGGTTCCCTCCGACTACTCATCTACTCAAGAAAAAAACTAACTGCTACTTAATTTCGGTTACATTAAAGTATAGGAGTGAAAATCCCATATCACTCCTGATCATTTAGATCCCAAGCGTTTGATCTTCTTTAGTTTCTGATCATTTCAAAAAAAATATTTGCAGGAAACGCCAACGATTAAGATTCCGAAATGATTCAATGACGCGCTAAGGCGATGAGTTGTCTCTACACATAGGCTTGTTGACGATGCTTCTGCATCATAGTCCTTTTGGTGTCTGAAGAAATGTCACTTATGTGAGAACCTTAAGTTCTCTTTGTACAAGAGAAGGTTGTTATGGGTTTTTCGCCTTGTAAGGAGCATGTGCCACGTTTTGTGAGAAGAATTTCAGCCATGCTAAAGGAAGGATAATAAAGAGATTCATATTCCAAGTGGATTTGGAGACGTAGCCAACAGAGTCTGGTCAATTCTGTTAACACATGGGTGCCAAATTATATGTGTGAGTTTTTTATTGCATTCTCGCTTGATTAAGTAGAGATTTAATTACGCATATGCCCATCATGATGACAATTTTCTCACGTTTATATTCCATGCTTAATGATTTTTTTATCATGTTCACATGCGATTAAGCCTTAGTAAAAGGTCCTCATTGGAGTTTCTTTTATAGAGAAAGATCTCACATAAATTCTTGGATTAGGTATGAATGAAAATAAAAAATTCATTGGCAAGGTTAGAGTGTGAAAGAATACATTATTATGTTCTAACAACATGTTATCTAGATGAGTATATCAGATGATACACCAAGTGTACTCATGAGGTATTAGAGGCCAACATAATTATTTGTAAAATGGCTTAACCATTTTTGAAGTGAACTCCATCAATGAGGCTAATATGAAATCCATATACCTTGAATATCTAGGTAAGAAGAAGTTGACAAGTAAGAAGAAATTTTAACATGCTCAATTTACCAATTCTAAATAATCGACTCACAAGTAGAGAGGAAAATAGAAGCATTCAAACAACACTCAACATAGGGAAGCAAATTTGGCAATACTGACATGATGCAAGCACTACCAAAAGAGTGTGCATACTATGCTAGAATATTTAGACATGTTGGATTTAGTTAATTTCAACTTGGTCTAATGTGTCTTTAGGTAAAGTGTGTTTCTTTAGTGTGTTTTCGTAACTAACTAATCCAATAGTCATGATTATTCGCTAGACGTAAAGTGTTCCAATGGTCCATATTCTCCTTAATACTAATGACACTTGATTCATGGCTTAGCACCCAATTGATCCATAATCTTTATTTAAAGACCATGGAAGTTCATTTGTTGATGATCAGTCATTAAGAGATGTTCAATAACCTATTTTCTTTTTGGATTAATATATTGCCTCAAGTAGTTGTGTCGGTTGGGACCGTGTATTGTTTCCCTCTTTTAGGGTTTTAACCTTGTAAACATTGGTGTACTAATCTTTGATCTGTGTGTGTGAGTGGTTATCTTAAGGTGTTCAACCTATGTTAACTTGTTTTTCAAACATGGTGTCATAGGGTCATTCAACTTGTTAAAGATCTATTTCAACATCGACATGGCAACCACATTAAGCTACACATTCACTTCATTGAGAAGCTTCAAGATCACATCCTCACAATGCTCTATTGTAGAATAAATGATCAAGTTTCACACGTTTTCACAAATACCATTATATAAATGAAGTTATCCAAGTTTCAGTCTATGTTAAGAGTTCATGGTTTGTCATTAATGAGTGATATGATCTAATGCCTCTTTCCTTCTCTTACCATAACACCTTTGTAAATCCTTCAATCCTATCCTAAGTTGTTTTTGAGGGAGGATGTTAGGATATTTAGACACTTAGGAGTTAGTTAAGTTTAACTTGGTATAATGTCTTTATGTAAAGTGTGTTTCTTTAGTGTGCTTTTGTAACTAACTAATCCAACGATCATGATTATGTTCTAAAGCAATTCAATGGTTCATCTCCTCTTTGATGCTAATGGCACTTGATCCATGGATTAACACTCGATTGGTCCATTATCTCTATTTAAAGAGCATGGAGGGTCATTCTTTTATGATTGATTGTTGAGAGATGCTCATGTAATATATTTTCCTATTGCATTAAAATACTGCCTCAAGTGGTGTTGATCTAAATATTGTTTTACACTCTTAAGTTCAACCTCATGACGATACGAATCCTCCTGCATTTTTAGAGAGGTAGTACTCCTCTTTTTCTTATAAACAAAGATAATAAAAAAATCTGAGAAGGGCCAGACTTTGTAAGAACTAATATTCACATTCAAAATAATACTTGAGATTGGGACCGAGTATCTTTGAAAGAAAACCATATATATACAATATTCAGAATGTAGATAAACCAAATGAGTATGATAAATGAGAAGTTGACATTTCCTTCACAACATTCATCAAGACAGTAAACAATATCCACAGTAAAGAGATCGGAAAAATGGACTGCATAAATAAGAGAACTTTAAAAATGATGATTCCATTAGGCACCAAAAATATTATGATGGATAAAATATTTGGAAACTCAAGCTTCAGGCCAATGTCTTTGAGAATACAATAATGTAGTATCCCAAGTAGTTCTCTCAAAGTCTCAAAAAATAATATAAGTCTTTAAATACAAAGTAAATGTCTTTAAAGAAAAAGTATGTGTTCGCCCTTCAAAGAGGATTGGGATTGGCTCCCACAGACCATAAAATGAAAAGGTTGTGATGGAAATTTCTAGTAACCCTTTATTTGCTTGCAATTGATTCCTTTATAGGTTCATGTTGTGGTTTAGGTGCCATAACCGTTGCAACTGCTTCTTGATTTTCTAGTTCGTTAATTATTATTAGTGCCCTTTTCAACCACTCCTCAATATACTCCCTTAAAGGTGTTACATTAATTTCATGTTTCGTTTTAATTTCAAATAATTGTTTTTCAAATTCCCTCATATCCATCTCTAATTGATGCAACATGTCGTCAACTTCATCATTCCTGTTGATATAACAAACTAACCATTGTTCAAATTCATCTTCAAAAACGTTTATAGTTTTAGTAAATTCATTTTCCCAGGAAACTTTTAATGCATTAAGTTGTCCCATTAAATATTCTTTTGATAAAATCATGGTATCCATCGATAAATTGAGACCATTTCGTTCCTTTGTAAGATCCACAAATTTAAGAAACAAATCTATAACAACCCCGCATATATCTAATCATCAAGAGTAAGTATTGCAAAGAAAATAAGATAAGTATATGCAAATGTTAATCAAGGGTAAAACACAAAAAACATGAGACTATGTGTGTGTGTGTCTGTGTGTGTGTGTGTGTGTATTAAGATTTAATTGTTTAAATGAATTAGTACATGTAGAAATTTATGATCTAAACCAATTGAGTGAGTAAGATAAAGGCATAATATCCTCTATGATAATCACAATGAAACTTTACAATCCATGCCACTAAATCCGATATCTTAATCATTAATTAAGTAATACAATAATTACACAATTTCCAATTTAAGTCGTCAAGAGCTTCTTAGATGATCACACTAATCCAAAATCTATTTAAAAAGTTGAAAAACAAGTAAAAAGTAAGCATCTATCTAAAGTGTATGCATCCACTCACTCTACATAAAGTTGCGTAAATTGCGCACTAACTTTTATTTGTGTCAATTGCGCGGGTGGTAAGTTATATTACAATAAAATAAATATGTTGCTCCACTTTATTTGCCTAGGCATAAAGCTTCAATTGTCATAAGTGAAGATAATATTTGATGGAGTGAGGACCAGAGACCGTTAGAGCCATGGTTTTCAATTTTTTTTGTGCGAGAGACTAACCAGAGCAGCCATGGATGAAGAACTAGCTTGGTCACGCTCCGGGGTATGCCTAGTAGCTTGGTTTCTACACTATCCTTCTTCACAGTGGTCCCAAAGACTAACCCACCTGTCTTTTCATCGTATCGGATCCTGTTTCTCCTTTTTTCTTCACACCTAGGCATCTTCCTAGTATCCAGGTTCTAGTTAATGATTTTCCCTTTTTTGGAAACTGGACCCTTCTCCGAGTTACCTGTTACACTTGTTAACTTTCTCCGAAGTTTGTTTGTAGCGCATTATAAGTGGCATTTATTTTTTTCAGCATTATTTATTTTTGTTTTTTTATCGAGGGAGGTAGGGTCTTTTCTCTCCCTAATTCATCCCGTATTTCTAGCTGTTTTTCTTAGTGGTATCCAGATGGCATCAACCATAATGGATACTATTAATGCGGAGGTACAAGCATTATTGAGAGAGCCTTTGGATGATTTATGGCAGGTAGATGAAGTAAATACACATTTTAATACTTCAAGTTTGTATCGAACCCTAAGTGTTTGTCTTCTGGAGAACCTGGTTTACCTTCCGTAACAAAGGAACCCTGTGTTACCTCAAAGTTTGATCATAATCCGTCTTTTGATACCTTTCTTCCAACCTTATCAGATGATTCTTTAGGGGATTTTACCCAGGTTTAGAATTCCTCTAAAATTTTTGGTGGTGGTGAAGGTGAATTTCAGACCCTTCCGTGGATTTCGTCTATTTGTGTTGGTGATCGGACTTCTAGGAAATAGTGGAGAGCCTAGAATATGGTAAAGAGAATGGTTCTTGGGGAAGAAATAGGTTTAGAAGATACCTGTAGGCTAGCTTTGTGTGGACTGTAGGAAGATTTTCCTATCACATAATGAGTGACGAAAAACTTTATGCTTGGTTAGAGAAGATTTGGTGTCCAGTTATTGGTTACATCCCAAAATTGTTCACGTTATCAAATGGATGGATTGGTTTCCTGTGTAGGAACCCGGAAGATGCAACATTATTGTTGAATTCATATTGGGTGGATGGAACAAGTAGCTTAATGCTAAAAAGGTGGAGATTAGCTTTTAATCCAGAAACTGATTTTTTCTCACACAGACATATTTGGGTTTTGCTCCCGGGGTTGCCTTGGTATTTATGGAATGTTGGTGCTTTGAAAGCTACCGGGAACTCCCTAGGTAAGTTTATAAATACTAATGAAGGTAACCTTTCGGCGTATGATAGAAAGGTTGGCAAGGTGCTGGTGGAAATAGATGTTCAACAAGGACTCCCTGCTACACTAGAAATCGAGTGGAGAGGTAGTTTTATTCTGTAGAAACTTGATTATTTAGGGATTCCCTTTCGTTGTAGTTTTTGTAGAAGCACTACTCATCTCCGCCGAGAGTGAAAAGGTAAGAAGTATCATGAAGAGTCATCAGATTCTCTTAGAGATTACTATACTCAGCTTGATGTGTCAATGGATATGGGGTTTAAAGGTTTTGCTGGCAGATTTTCAAGCTTTCAGGAGCCATCTTCGACGGTTCTAGGTAAGATTCAATCCTTTTGTCCTTCTTTTTATAATTCTCTGACTTCTGGGGATAGAGAGATTGTACTATCTTCTGTATGGATTAAGCAAGTTATTGTCAATGTTGGCTCGCCACCTTTAACTGTGAATGGAATTTCGGGAGATACTATTGATTCCGTTGGGTGTTTTGACTCACATACTACTTCCTAGACTGATATTAGGATTTTGGATCCTGTGGTTTAGCTGGACCAACATGTTTTTTCAGTTGACAAACTTACTGACCAAAACCCTTTTCCTGAGCCCTCCTCCCCAGATGTGGTCGCTCATATTTTGGGGTCTAGTCAACCTATGGTGGAAATTTTTTTTAATATTCCTAGTTAACGTGAACCAGAAGATGAAAAGTCAAATCTTACAGCAGTACTTGACTCACTTATCCCGTTCATTCATGGTACTGATTCTTCTATCAAATTGCCAGTTTATATTGGTAATTTAGAAACGGTCCTGGAGGCCGAAAATGGTGATTACAGTGAACAAAGTATAGACATCGGGGAGGCTAGGAAAGAGTTTGCCTGGTCAAGAGGTTTAGGTATTGAGCATTCTCCGGTGAAAACTCGAAGTGCTAGAAAAAATGCTTCCATTGAGAAGGTTGTTGAACCTTTTTCATGTTCTTCCACTGATGGTGGGGCCCTTAGAGCTTTGAAGGCCCTTGCTAGATCCAAGTAATGTTATTAATCTCACTAATATCAGGGGAACGGGGGGTGCCCTAAAATTAGCCTCTGTGCGGGGACTTCTTGATAAAGTTCAGCCTAATATTGTTTTTCTTCAGGAGACTTTAGTACATGTAGAGAATGCTCAGGCATTTTTTCAATTACTAAGACCTAATTGGCATTGTTGTGCGGTAAATTCTGTGGGTAAATCTGGGGGTTTGTTGGTATCGTGGGACTCGAATTCCTTTGATTTGGTTTTTTATCTCACTTGTGGTGGGATGTTATTGACATTTATTGATATGGAAAGTATGAGGCAGATCTCACTTCATAATATCTATGGGTCATGTTCAGAGCGTAAATAGTTCTGAGAAAGGTTGGAGAAGTCTGGACTTTCAGCTCTAAAGAATTTAGTAATTATAGGTGATCTAAATGTGACCCTCTCATCTGAAGAGATCAGGGGAGGAACAAATACTTTGGGCACTTTGGCCAGTTATTTTACTAATTATTTTTACAAGAATAAGCTGATAGATATTGCACCTGGGACTTTGGTGCCAACCTGGAGGAATGGTCGAGCTAGAACTGAGTCTATTTCAAAGAGATTTGATTGTACGGTCATTTCTGAATATCCTATGGCATCAGTGGGAGTGTATAGAGCATGGGTCGAGTTTCCCTACATTTCTAATCATGCCCCGATTATACTACAACTTGATTCGTCTTCGTCTTTTAAAGCTTTTCCTTTCAAATTTAATCCTCTGTTGTCTACAGATAGAGTCTTTACTAAGTTAGTGTAGAATATTTGGAGAGATCCTAAGTACCTACTGGAGGTTGGAAGTCAAAGGAGACTTGTTTGGAAACTAAAGGATCTGAAAGTATTAACAAGATCCTGGCAAAAGGATGAGAGACACCACAAAAACTGCAGACTCTTTGATTTGGAAAAGGAGATCACTTTCATATTACAAAATCCAATTGATGGCATCTTCATTAATTTTGGTGACCAGTATCTTAAGACTTTGGAATAAGAAAGAATGAATATTCTAATTGAAACAGAGGAACAATGGTGTCAGCGCAGCTAGACCATTTGGTTACATAGTGGAGATCAAAATACTAAATTATTTCATAATTATGCGAGTTTTAGGAGGAATAATAAATTTCTTTGGGAGTTAAAAGATGAGGAGGGTCAGACATGTTATCACCATAACAATTTTCAGACAATATCCAAGTCTTGGGAACTTAGCAAGATCTACGTCGTAGCGGAAGCCTGATAGTTTGGAGAATTGATAATTTAGAGGACCAGGACATATCTGGCGGCATATGGACAAATATAGTAGAGGCACAAAAGGCATAACTTGACAGACCGTTGATTGTGAATTGGCCCAGATCAACGGCTGGTGGCCATATTGGGCGATGAACTTGCACGAGACTTAATCATATAAGGGTGGACTGGGGAAAACCATTATGGTTTTTAAAATGGACGCGCGACGTCTCCAAAGATACATCGGGGTGAAAGGCGGTTTTCCTAAAACCACTTTCACCAAAGCCCCAATGTCACATGTTTCAATACATCAAATCAACCACTCGTGGGGCAGACAAATGTTGGATTACTAAGAGGGGGGGTGAATCAATAATAGCGTAATTATAATCCTTTTTCTTCAAATGTTATATCAATGTAGAAATATTATCTAATAATGAGTAGTAAGAAATAAACAATCACACACATACGCAGTACACCGGTGTTTTACGTGGAAACCCAAATCGGGAGAAAACCACAGAACACTTTTTCTTATATGTCTTGAAGAATTACATTCATTGGAAGCACCAACTTCCTTTGTTTTCCAGCTGCAACTGGAAGGAGGCTCTAACCCCCTAGTTTCTCAGGCTATAACCTGAGGGAAGCTCCAACTCCCCAATTCTCTAGCTACAACCAGAAGGAGGCTACAACCCCCTATGTTCTCTGACTACAACTGGAAGGTGGCTACAGCCACTTTTCCTTGCCCCGTCCTGCCACCCTAAAGTAGAAGTAGAATGATGGAACCACTGTCACACTATCACTGTGAGATATACCGATGTAAACCTATACCAATAAATCTGAACCATGCATCAACCTATACCTCAACCTGTAATCAACCTATACCATAACCTGTAATCAACCTGTACCATAAACACGTTCATCAACCATGCACCAACCTGTACCAAACAACCTGTAATCAATATGTACCATAAACAAGTGCATCCAACCATGTACCAAGTATGTACCAATCATGTGTCAACTACTCATCAACTATGACTCATCAATATGTACTAACATCATCTACTATACACCTCATGCATGTGCCAACTCATCAACTACTTGTCTCAACCATGTACTCAACATGTACCTCAACCAAAAGCCCTCATCAATTTCATCATTCAAATATGATTTGTAGCTCTATAATAGACCTAGTGTATATGACCACATTCCTGCAAACCTTCCTTAACTTTAACAACAAGAGACTAGCATTTTCATCAAACTTTTCTTTAGTCTCACATGCCTAGTTTTGGATTAGTCAACAACCCTAACTTGAAGTAATCATAAATTTGAACCTGTAATGTATAAAGATCTGAAACTGATATACAATGTTCTTCAATGTGTATTATGCAATTCCTCCAGGTTTCACTACTTGGAACCTCTCAGAAAAGGAGTTATATCAAAAATGGCATACCTTACTGAATTCTTTCTTATTCAAGAGAGCGACCTTGTAGAGCACGCCCCACACAAAATATTCATTGAATTGATATGAAACTATTAAAAAAAATACTACAGATTGTAACCTAACCATCACATTTTGTCTCACTAAATTTGGATCTGTTATGAAGAACTTATGATGTTTTTACCCGAAACATCTGTTTTTGACTAGTTTCAAGACTAGCCACAAACCCTATTTTCCACGGAGTGTAACTTCCAAAATACAACGACCCACAAGATGAATTTTTTACCACAGATACTTGGGTATGTTTTCTCCATGGCATATAAATTTCACAGTCTAAATCATTATAGAAAATAATTTATAGCAAGAATGGTGAGATGACCTGTAAATAACATACCTTAGAAAGCACCATCAAAAGAATTTATCCTTCCTTGCATTTCAGCCTTATTTTCTTCACCTTCCCTCAAAATTTAGGCTTAGATATCCTTGGTTACCTCAGACACCTATATATATTCAGTATTCTCAAGTGTGTGTTAAAATGAGAGAGCCTTGCCTCTTATTTATACTCTCCAAGTAGCTTCCTTAAAAACATCTTCTAGGTCACTTGGCCCCACTTTCCTTATTTTAGGGTTAAACCACTTCTAATTTATCCATTAAATTTATTATTGAAATAATTTGTTTTGTATTCACTTTGAATTATAATACACTCATTACTTCACTTTATTATTTACCTTTTAAAATCTCTTAAACCACTTTGACTACTTTGACCTTTTGGGGCTTCTAGATGACATATGAGGGTCCTCCAACTTCGTAAGGCCATCACTCTCAAACCATGAGGAGTTATGCGACATTTCACATACCACTAGAAATGGCATGACATGTACTATCCATATAGAATAGTATTATCTAAAAATATATCATAACTCATGTTGTTTCCCATCAAACAAACTTGGGTCCATTACCCAAACCTGGGGTCTCCAACTTCTCATGGCCATAACTCTCTAACCGTGAGGAGTTATGTGACGCTCCACATACCACCGGAAATGGAATGACAAGTACTATCCATCTAGGATAGATTCCCTGAAAAATTCACTATCATTCATCTCATTATTCCACAATTAAGCATGGGTTCTCTTACTCTGCAAAGCGTTTTCCCATGAAGGCTTTCACCATAAGGGGACCTTACTTCTTCTCAACCATGAAAAAACAATAATGAGTCATATTTACATAAAAAAAAATTGGGTCCATTACCCAAACCTTTGTTTTACGGGGCTTTCTTCAAGGGTTGACATCAATGACAACCAAGCTTAATCAACAATCTCCCCCTTTGGCATTGATGGCAACACTCTGATGCAATATTGAAATCATATCACTCATGCTCCCCCTGGAGCCATGCCTCTGTCCTCTGATCTGATAAATATGCCTTTTTCCTCTACATCTGATAATTTTTCTCCCCCTAGAACCATGCCTCTGTCCTCTACATTTGATAAATCTCTCCCCCTTTGTCATCAATGGGAAAGGTATCTTTCCATCTGGGGCTACTCCCCCTGACTGAATTGTCCTCTTATGGTGCTTCCTCATGTACATCTAAGACATATAAGATAAGCATTAAAAAATCATTCATTTTTGATTAGAAATAACTCCAAGTCTTTGGCAAAGATATTCAAAGGCTTCTCGTGAAAGTGGTTTTGTAAAGATGTCTGCCACTTGTTCTTTTGTGCCCACATACTTAACTTTGATGTTCTTTTCTGCAACTTGCTCTCATAGAAAGTGATACTTAATTGAAATGTGCTTCGTCTTGGAGTGCATCACTGGGTTTTTTGAGATACTGATGGCACTTGTATTATCACAATATATTGGAATGGGATCATCATACTCAACATGTATATCTATCAAAGTTTGTTTCATCCAAAGAACCTGTGTACAACATGTTGTTGTTGCAATATACTCTGCCTCGACTGCAGATAGAGATATTGATGATTGTTTCTTGCTTAGCTATGATACTAAACGCTCACCTAAGTAGAACGCTGCTCCACTGGTGCTTTGTCGGTCATCAATACAACCTGCCCAATCTGCATCTGTGTAGGCAATAAGTGATAGATCTTTTCCTTTTGGATACCATAATCCAAACTCTTCTGTTCCTTTGAGATATCTGAAGATCCTCTTTACTGATAATACATGTGATTCCTTTGGTACTACTTGAAATCGTGCCACCTGTCCAACTGCCTGCATTACATCTGGTATGGATGTTGTCACATATAGTAGGCTGCAAATCATTGACCTGTATTGCCTCTGATATGTAGACTTCAAATCATCATCTTTGCTCAACTTACAATTGGTTTGCATGGGAGTGATAACTGGTTTGCAATCTTCCATTATGAACCTCTTTAGCATTTCTCTGATATACTTGGTTTGAGAAATAAAAATTCCTTGGTTGCTTTAACGTATCTGAAGTCCCAGAAAGAAGGATAGTTCTCCAAGTAACTACATTTCAAATTCATTATGCATGTCTTTTGCAAATTTCTGGTTTAACCTATCACCATCACTACCAAAAATAATATCATCAACATAAACTTCAATTAATAAAATATTACCTTGACTTACCTTGATGTAGAGGTTGTTGTCTACACTTCCTTTTCTGAACCGTGCCTGCTGTAGATACTTATCCAGTCTGGAGTACCATGCTCTAGGAGCCTGTTTTAGACCATACAAGGCCTTCTTTAATTTACACACATAATATGTGTTCTCTGACAACTGAAATCCTTCTGGTTGTTCAATGTAGACTTGTTCTTCAAGTTCCCCATTCAGAAAAGTTGATTTTANTACGTCCATATGATATACTTTAACATTTTTGGAGCATGCATAAGCTAAAAGCAAACGGATTGCTTCCATTCTGGAAACTGGGGAAAATGTCTCTTCAAAGTCGATTCCTTCAATCTGTGCATATCCTTTACATACCAATCTAGCTTTCTTCCTTGTAATCTGTCCATCTTCATTCAATTTATTCCTGAAAACCCATTTTGTGCCGATCACATTATTATTCTTTGGTCTTGGAACCAATTCTCAAGTGTCATTTTTCTCTATTTGATCCAATTCTTCATCCATGGCCTTATTCCAAAATTCATCCTTGCTGGCTTCTTCAAAACAATTTGGTTCAATTGTAGATAAGAGTGCTAGGTGTGTTTGTTTTGGTGAACGGATTTTTCTTCTAGTCTCAACTCTTGCATCTTCGTTTCCAATAATCTAATTTGAAGGATGATTCTTCTGTACTCGTTTTCTAGGTGTCTTTGGAGATACTTGTTGAACTTGTTCTTCCGCTTTTGTTGGATTCTTTTCATCTTCATCTTCCCCTTCTACTTCTTTTTCATCTTCTTCTTCAAAAAGTTGTTCCATTGATTTGTTTTCTTCTTCCTTTGATTTTGGTCTACCTATTTCATCAATTGTTACATTGATGCTTTCCACAACTTTGTTTAATCTTAGATTGTGACACTTGTATGCTTTCCTTGTACTTGAGTAACCAACAAGTATTCCTTTGTCCACATGAGAGTCAAACTTTCCCATTCTGCCATCTTCTCTTTTGATGTATCATTTGCTTCCAAAAACACTGAAGTGCTTCACATTTGCTGGTCATCCTTTCCATAGCTCGTAGGGAGTTTTATCAATGTTGTTTATGAGCATTACTGCCTGTGTCCAAAAAATATCTGTCAACTTTCAATCCATTATCATTGTTCGAGCCATTTCTTGTACTGTCCTGTTCTTTCTTTCAACAACTCCATTTTGTTGAGGTGTCCTAGCGACGAAGAATTGCCTTTTTATTCCATGATTGCTTCAGTAGTCCATAAATTCCTTTGAGGTGAATTATCCTCCTGTTGGGCTCTAAAGATGTCCTAAAAACAACCTCTGTGCATCAACCAAAGGTAGGCACTGGCACAAGCGTTTTACTTGTCGCCTACGTAGGTTCTTACCTTCCGTTTTCAATACCCAGCCTCCAAAGATGAAAGACCTGTAAAGGAACATCAATCATAAAGGGACTGACAGTTGTTCTATTCAAAGGAACAACACGACTTGCAAAAGGAATAGCAATCAGAACAAAAGGAACAACAGTCGTTACATTGGGGCGAACTAATGTTGAATTAATTGCATTGTAGTATTTACCCAACTATCTAATTTTTCAACCCGGGGTCGTAAACTGATGAAGCGCATGCAAAGTATATGCAAGATTGAAGTGAGACTAATCTAATCTAATGTTTAAGATATGACTGAAATAGAATCATTAATCTAACACACGACTGGAATTGAATCATTAATCTAGTTGCGTAAATGAAATTACTCTAAGAATGGGAAATTGCGTAAAGGAAATTAATCTAGAAATGGAGAACTACATGAAGGAAACACAGATACAACAAATGAAGAGTTGAATGACACAACAATATATGTGAGCTCACTCTAATGAAGTAATCTTATATTAAAATAACCAAATCAATCTTCATAACATAATAATGAAAGCATGAAAACCAAAACCATGAATCAAAGCTAAGAATCCCTTTCTCTTTCGAATCTTAATGACTACTCTGATTCCAATTACATAATCTAACTCCTATTCTACTTGAATAATCTAATTGAATCCTCATGAAGAGAGAGCACTCTCTTTTATACATGAGAGCCTTGAAGATAAGATAACCATCTCATTATTACAGATCCATTATTCTCTCAACCTATTTTCCATTATTACAAAATATAATCCCTTTAAATCCTCACACATATCTCTCATATATCTTAGATAAGATATTCCGACCAAATCTCCATGATCTTCTCCTTGGAATGGGCTTGAATTATCTCCTCAAATATTGAAATGGCAGAGGAAGTATTCAAGAAGTCCTTTGAATTAATCCTTCACATATTCCTACACATTACAAAGCTCACACATATTTGAGATATATATGAAAACATGTTGATTTTCTAACATTTAATCACAAATTCCTTTTAAATACTAAAATGAATAAAGTGGAGAACAATAAGGTGAAACCCAAGTATATATATGGAAATGATACCGTGAAAGGTTAATGGGGCGATGAAATGTGAAGAATGATGAAGGGAAAGGTGGATGAGAATAGGACATTTATGAGCCCCAACATACCCCCCAACTTAACTTGTTGCATGTCCTCATGCAACCATGCATGGATCTTCTCAAGAAATTTTGGCATCTGAATGTTGGCTTTGAGTGATGATAATGACTGTTTTCCAAGATGAGATTTACATGAGAAACAACTGACATTTTTCGTATGGATGGTTCTTGTGTGACAACCATGAATATAAAGAATGTTGGTTCTTGTGTTAACAACATTCATTTTGTTACTTGTTCTCTTGTTGTTATGATAATAATTTGCCCATATTTTTACTGGAAAATGTATGCTATCAATGTGCATAAGGAAAACATCACTGAGTATAAGAAATCCCCTTTGTATATACGTGAATCATGCCAATATGTATATCAATGCTTATGAAGTAAAGTGCAACATAGTATCGTTGGAAAAGAAATGTTCATAAATGGTAAATGAGACGAAAAAATGGAATGATGGTAGTGGAAAAGTGGAGTGATGATAGTGAATAGAGTCTCGTACCCCCCAACTTAACTTGTTGCATGTCCTCATGCAACGTGGCATAAGTAGTAGAAGTGAAAAATGAAAGGGAACTTAATGAGGGAATTTTCCAAATTATTCATTGCTAGCAGTTGAGGAATTACATGATTAAAGTTTAGAAAATAACATACCTCCACTTACCCAAAATGTTGATGAACTATGCAATAAGAATATGGCTAATGCGACTGCTAGATCATGGAAGATGTAATTGTTGCAAGAGCATGTGAAAAGTGACTACTGTTGTAGCTGCGATTGCTATCTGCTGGATCAGAGAATGTGAAGTGGAGGAATTTGAACTGCTGTTGAATGCACCATGGAAAAGAGAAAGTATGAAAGTGGAACTGTGGTAGTCTCATATGGCTGAAGTCATGCTACTGTAACTGCTGATAGATTCATGAAAAGTGTATAGTCGTCACCCACTGCTAAACCTGATGGTATAACCCTAATCATGCGAATGAATGTGTCGATGTCGAGCATGAAAAGAAGTCATTGGATTACTAACCAATGATGAACGTCATTAACCAATGTGAGGCAACTCACCATTTATGTCAATGACTGCCAAGGTACCCGAGTACATCTGGCGAAGTGCGAATGAATGAGCTGATGTTGAGCCACTTGCAAGATCTGATGATCAAGGGACATTGATGTATTCCCATGACTGTCAGCGAGATAACTTGCCATTAAGGCATGCAAGCCTCCAGGTACTCAAAACTGGACTCTAGTCTATATCCCAGATAAGGTGTTGAGGTTGATGGGGCAAGACTTGTTGAAAGGTGGGCCTTAAGGAATCCCACATCAGTCAACATGAGTTCAGATAAAAAGAGTGGTAGGACTATAAATGAAAAGATCTCAGTAGTAACAGTCTTTATGGCAAGGCAATGTAGTCAAGGAAAGGGAGATGGATAGTTTTATTGACAAGGAAAACTAAACTGAAAAAGCTAAAGAGATGTATGCGACTCAGAAAGATAGGCATGTGCGAAGTCATGACAAATAAGGCAATGAAAGATGGGCTTCAACACAGGGATGAACAATCTGCTTTGAAGGAGAACTAAAGGAAGACATTCGTGGCGCAAATGAATTTATGAACGGGTTTATGTGTAATTGCAAACGCCATGATGTTTATGATGAGCAATAAATCCTTCAAGCAATCAAGAAAGCATGTCTTTCTTTTCAAAAGTTTTGTGATTTTTGAAAATCACTTTAGCAGCAACATGCGATCGACCATGCTCCTGAAAAAAACTTAGTACAAATCTTGCATGAAAACTTGTGAGATGTTCGAAGAAAAACACAACATGCAGAAAGAAGGACAAATGCGACAAAGTAAATAAAATGCGTTTTATACCTCTTGTCGTGGGCATTGCGTGCGTTCTTGTGTAATCGTTGAATGATTTCTTAGCGTAGAAGCGCAAAAACATGTTTCCATTTGTTGTCAGGAATTTATAAAAAAGGTCCATTTGTGATTTTATTTGTTTTGTTATTGTTTTTATTTTTATAATTTGTTTTCATCTTTTATGTTATTTTTCTATTATTTTTATGTGTTACCTAAGATATTTAATATTATATACATATACATATACATATACATATACATATACATATACATGTACATATACATATACATATACATGTACATATACATATACATATATATATAGTTGTTTTATAGATTTTTATAATAAAACAAAAGAAAATAAAATGAAATTGTTTTAAGACAAAATTTTATAATAAAACAAACAACAATTTTTATTTATTTTTAAATGCAAATAAGAATGAAACTATTTGAAACCAATGTTTATAATAAAATAAACATTATATATATATATATATATATATATATATATATATATATATATATAACATAAAAAAAGAAAAATAAAGCATGCTCCATAATCACCAATCCATACATTGAGGAGTTGAACTAACCTGACGACAATGATCACCTGAAATTTTKCTCTGTGGAATGTCTCAACGCTGGTGGTGATAATATCCAAAAATGTTTCTCCCAGACAAGCGATCTCAACTGAAGAGTCTTTTTTGAGGAAAGACCAGAGATAGAGGGATTTGGTCCATTGACCATACCAGATCCACAACAAATGTATCCCAATCAATCCGGCATTCAAAACATTAGTGCCCATCGTGGCAAACTCGAAGTCCTGGCTGAGAACATGTCATTTGTTAAAAACATACTCGAGCATATCATTTTTAATTTTTGGGAGTGTAGCAACCTGACGCAGAGGCTGACAGTCTGGAAATGATATCGCCGAGAAGATTGTTGCAAATCACATTAATATAACCAAATCGGATTTAGTCTTGCAACCTATGGTAGAAAAATTTATGTATTTGGTTGGTATCGAAGATACTACAAGGAGAAAAACATAAATCTTAAAACTGGAGTTCAGGGATATGCTGAGAAAAAAACGGATCTGCTTACCTCATTGATCTCTCTCATCATGCACTTACCTGCGCATTCCTTTAATCATTTATCCCAGCAAGGTTGTTGGAGTGTGTGCCTTAATTTCTTTCAAATTTTCCATTCGATCTGCGTACCAATCACATGCAATTGCATTAGAAATTTTATTATTGTTATTGCTTTTGTTGCAGGTTGCTACAGGGGTGTAACAACAAACTTCAGAGACGATTTTCTCACAAACTCTATATTGGATTCGGCTGGAATTTTTTGGGCAGATTACTATGGTCCCAATACGCCTGCACGCAAAAAATCAGAGCCATCTGATGCACGGATCTCGAGATATCAAAGAAATGGTTGGAAGTGATGATGATGATGGTTTTCTCAAAAACCGTGTACTGGGTTTGGCTGAATTTTTGTGGGAAGGTTCCTATGGTCCCAATACTTCTGCACGCAAAAAATCAGAGCCATCCAATGCATGGATCCCAAGATATCAGAGAAATGGCTGAAGGTGACTATATTGATTTTCTCAAAAACCGTGTACTAAGTCGGCCTGAACTTTACTAGGTTTTTTTATCATAACATCATGCACTTCCAGTCCAAAAATCACAAGAACCCAGATCCCGGCTTGTGAGATATCTTTAGTTTAAATTCTGCATTTTTTCTTCATAATTTGTGTTTTACTCTTTTTAATTTTTGTTTTATTGTTTTGTTTGCAGATTGAAGGATAGAGGCACAAATTTATTATATTTTTTTTTTATGTTTTCAAAAAATAAAGAACTTTTAAAAATTCAATGCAAAACTTATTAAAAAAAAATTTGTGAGCAAATGGAACAAACTTATTGAAAATTGTAGACGGAAAATATATTAGGCAATTTTTTTTTTTTTCATCATCAACAATTAAAATTCTTCCTGAAATCAATTTAGTCATCCTATAGTCATCCTACTTTCTGATCCTCGTGATCGCAAGAAGCGCGGAGGAGAGCATACTTATTCTAGCAAAGATAAAAAAAAACTCGAAAATAAAACCCTAACTACACTATGCTAATTAGAAATGAGAAAGTAGTTACGTATAATCAAACAACCAATTTATCCATGCACGCAACCGTAATAAAAAAATGTTATCTTTCAATTTCGCAATTGACAATCGGGAATATGTATGAACGTGTGGAATTAGTTGTTGAAATTGTGAATTAAGAAAATAAAAAGAAAAACTAAATGTATCTAACCTAGTACTCGCTTGAAACCATTAGATCATGCTATAACTCCTCTTCATCTTCCTTGATCTCCTTTTCAATCAATTGTTCGTCGTTGGATGCATAAGAGTCTTCAGATGTTGGATCTTCAATTGTTTTTGGAGGAGTATTTGAATGTTTGATCCTTGTCAAGATCTCTTCTTCATGGGAAGAGGAAATCTCGACATCTGCCAGGATCTAAGTGAGTAGTTCCAAAATGACATTCATTGTTAAATCATGTTAAAAGAGGATTCTTACAGCACCCAAATGAAAAATGAAAAACTTAAACACTCTTACTAAAACATAAAAAAATTACTCTTCACAGTTGTGGAAATTAAAACGTTCATGATAGTTGGTTAGGGAGAACATGACCAGTCTCCATTCAAGTAGCTGCTAAGACCCCTAGAACCAACACATGTAGATCACACTTGCAAAAAATTTAAACTAATCTTGCGGAAATTGAAATTTACACTAACTTGTAGGAATTGAAATTTACACTACCCTACATGTCCTTACCCATATGTCACCTTAGAGTTAGGAGCATGCTTAATCACACTTGCATGAAAAAGAAATTTAAACTACCACACTTGCAGGAATTGAAATTTACACTATGCTACATGTCCTTATGCATATGTCACCTCAGAGTTAGGAGCATGTCTAATCACACTTGCATGAATTGAAATGAAAAAGAAACTAATACCTCAATCCATCGTGCTTCCCCGACAACGACGCCAAAATGTTGGGCTCTAAAGATGTCCTAAAAACAACCTCTATGCATCAACCAAAGGTAGGCACTGGCACAAGCATTTTACTTGTCGCCTACGTAGGTTCTTACCTTCCGTTTTCAATACCCAGCCTCCAGAGATGCAACACCTGTAAAGGAACAACAATCGTAAAGGGAATGACAATTGTTCTATTCAAAGGAACAATACGACTTGCAAAAGGAACAACAATCGGAACAAAAGGAACAACAATCGTTACATTGGGCCGAACTAATGTTGAATTAATTGCATTGTAGTATTTACCCAACTATTTAATTTGTCAACTTGGGGGTCATAAATTGGCGAAGCACATGCAAAGTATATGCAATATTGAAGTGAGACTAATCTAATCTAATGTTTAAGCTATGAATGAAATAGAATCATTAATCTAACACATGACTGGAATTGAATCATTAATCTAGTTGCGTAAATGAAATTACTCTAAGAATGAGAAATTGCGTAAAGGAAATTAATCTAGAAATGGAGAACTACATGAAGGAAAAGTAGATACAACAAGTGAAGAGTTGAATGACACAACAATATATATGAGCTCACTCTAATGAAGCAATCTTATATTAAAATAACCAAATCAATCTTCATAACATAATAATGAAAGCATGAAAACGAAAACCATGAATCAAAGCTAAGAATCCCTTTCTCTTTCGAATCCTAATGACTACTCTGATTCGAATTACATAATCTAACTCCTATTCTACTTGAATAATCTAATTGAATCCTCATGAAGAGAGAACACTCTCTTTTATACATGAGAGCCTTGAAGACAAGATAACCATCTCATTATTACAAATCCACTATTCTCTCAACCTATTTTCCATTATTACAAAATATAATCCCTTTAAATCCTCACACATATCTCTCATATATCTTAGATAAGATATTCCAACCAAATCTCAATGATCTTCTCCTTGGAATGGGCTTGAATTATCTCCTCAAATATTGAAATGGCGGAGGAAGTATTTGAGAAGTCCTTTGAATTAATCCTTCACATATTCCTACACATTACAAAGCTCACACATATTTGAGATATATATGAAAACATGTTGATTTTCTAACATTTAATCACAAATTCCTTTTAAATACTAAAATGAATAAAGTGGAGAACAATAAGGTGAAACCTAAGTATATTTATGGAAATGATATCGTGAAAGGTTAATGGGACGATGAAATGTGAAGAATGATGAAGGGAAAGGTGGATGAGAATAGAACATTTCTGAGCCCCAACATACCCCCCAACTTAACTTGTTGCATGTCCTTATGCAACCATGCATGGATCTTCTCAAGAAATTTTGGCATCTGAATGTTGGCTTTGAGTGATGATAATGACTGTTTTCCAGGATGAGATTTACATGAGTAACAACTGACATTTTTCGTATGGCTAGTTCTTGTGTGACAACCATGAATATAAAGAATGTTGGTTCTTATGTTAACAACATTCATTTTGTTACTTGTTCTCTTGCTGTTATGATAATAATTTGCCCATATTTTTACTAGAAAATGTATGCTATCAATGTGCATAAGGAAAACATCACTGAGTATAAGAAAACCCCATTGTATATGTGTGAATCATGCCAATATGTATATCAATGCTTATGAAGTAAAGTGCAACATAGTATCGTTGGAAAGGAAATGTTCATAAATGGTAAATGAGACGAAAAAATGGAATGATGGTAGTGGAAAAGTTGAGTGATGATAGTGAACAGAGTCTCGTACCCCCCAACTTAACTTGTTGCATGTCCTCATGCAACGTGGCATAAGTAGTAGAAGTGAAAAATGAAAGGGAACTTAATGAGGGAATTTTCCAAATTATTCATTGCTAGTAGTTGAGGAATTACATGATTAAAGTTTAGAAAATAACATACCTCCACTTACCCAAAATGTTGATGAACTATGCAATAGGAATATGGTTAATGCGACTGCTAGATCATGGAAGATGTCACTGCTGCAAGAGCATGTGAAAAGTGACTGTTGCTGTAGCTGCGACTGCTATCTGCTGGATCACAGAATGTGAGGTGGAGGAAGCTGAACTGCTACTAAATGCACCATGGAAAAGAGAAAGTATGAAAGTGGAACTGTGGTAGTCTCATATGGCTGAAGTCATGCTACTGTAACTGTTTATAGAGTCATGAAAAGTGTGTAGTCGTCACCCACTGCTAAACCTGATGGTATAACCCTAATCATGCGAATGAATGTGTCGATGTCGAGCATGAAAAGAAGTCATTGGATTACCGACCAATGATGAATGTCATTAACCAATGCGAGGCAACTCACCATTGATGTCAATGAGTGCCAAGGTACCCGAGTACATCTGGCGAAGTGTGAATATTGGGTCCATTACCCAAACCTTTGTGCTGCGGGGCTTTCTTCAAGGGTTGACATCAATGACAACCACCCTTAATCAACAATCTCCCCCTTTGGCATTGATGGCAACACTCTGATGGAATACTGAAATCATATCACTCATGCTCCGCCTAGAACCATGCCTCTGTCCTATGCATTTGATAAATCTACCTCTATCCTTTGCATCTGATAAATCTACTCCCCCTGGAACCATGCCTATGTCCTTTGCATTTGATAAATCTCTCCCCCTTTTTCATTAATGGAAAAGGTATATTTCCATCCGAGGCTAATCCCCCTGACTGAATTTTCCTCTTATAGTGCTTCCTCGTGTACATATAAGACATATAAGATAAGCATTCAAAAAGCATTCATTTTGGAGTAGAAATAACTCCAAGTCTTTGGCAAAGATATTCAAAGTCTTCTCGTGGAAGTGGTTTTGTAAAGATGTCTTCCACTTGTTCTTTTGTGCCCACATACTCAACTTTGATGTTCGTTTTTGCAACTTGTTCCCGTAGAAAGTGATACTTGATTGGAATGTGCTTCGTCTTGGAGTGCATCACCAGGTTTTTTGAGATACTAATGGCACTTGTATTATCACAATATATTGGAATGGGCTCATCATACTTAACCTGTATATCTGTCAAAGTTTGTTTCATACAAAGAACCTGTGTACAACATGTTGATGCTGCAATATACTCTGCCTCGGCTGTAGATAGAGATATTGATGATTGTTTTTTACTTAGCCATGATACCAAACACTCACCTAAGTAGAACACTGCTCCAATGGTGCTTCATCAGTCATCAATACAACCTTCCCAATCTGCATCTGTGTAGGTAATAAGTGATAGATCTTTTCCTTTTGGATACCATAATCCAAACTCTTCTGTTCCTTTGAGATATATGAAGATCCTCTTTACTGCTAATACATTTAATTCCTTTGGTGCTGCTTGAAATCATGCCACCTGTCCAACTGCCTGCATTACATCTGGTTTGGATTCTGTCACATATAGTAGGCTACCAATCATTGACCTGTATTTCCTCTGATCTATAGACTTTGAATCATCATCTTTGCTCAACTTACAATTGGTTTGCATGGGAGATTGCAAACCNGGCTACCAATCATTGACCTTTATTTCCTCTGATCTATAGACTTTGAATCATCATCTTTGCTCAACTTACAATTGGTTTGCATGGGAGTGATAACTGGTTTGCAATCTTCCATTCTGAACCTCTTTAGCATTTCTCTGATATACTTGGTTTGAGAAATTAAAATTCCTTGTTTGCTTTGAGGTATCTGAAGTCCCAGAAAGAAGGATAGTTATCCAAGTAACGACATTTCAAATTCATTCTGCATGTCTTTTGAAAAATCCTGGCTTAACCTGTCATCATCACTACCAAAAATAATATCATCAACATAAACTTCAATTAATAAAATATTACCTTGAATTACCTTGATGTAGAGGTTGTTGTCTGCACTTCCTTTTCTGAACCCTGCCTACTGCAGATACTTATCCAGTCTGGAGTACCATGCTCTAGGAGCCTATTTTAGACCATACAAGGCCTTCTTTAATTTACACACATAGTCTGTGTTCTCTGATAACTGAAATCTTTTTGGTTGTGCAATGTAGACTTCTTCTTCAAGTTCCCCATTCAGAAAAAGATGATTTTACGTCCATTTGATATTCTTTAACATTTTTGGAGCATGCATAAGCTAAAAGCAAACGGATTGCTTCCATTCTGGAAACTGGGGCAAATGTCTCTTCAAAATCGATTCCTTCAATCTGTGCATATACTTTGCATACCAATCTAGCTTTGTTCCTTGTAACATATCCATCTTCATTCAATTTATTCCTGAAAACCCATTTTGTGCTAATCACATTCTTATTCTTTGGTCTTGGAACCAATTCCCAAGTGTCATTTTTCTCTATTTGATCCAATTCTTCATCCATGGCCTTATTCCTAAATTCATCCTTGCTAGCTTCTTCAAAACAGTTTGGTTCAATTGTAGATAAGAGTGCTAGGTGTGTTTGTTTCGGTGAATGGATTTTTCTTCTAGTCTCAACTCATGCATCTTTGTTTCCAATAATCTGATCTGAAGGATGATTCTTCTGTACTCGTTTGCTAGGTGTCTTTGGAGATACTTGTTGAACTTGCTCTTCCACTTATGTCAGATTCTCTTCATCTTCATCTTCCTCCTCTACTTCTTTTACATCTTCTTCTTCAAAAAATTGTTCCATTGATTTGTTTTCTTCTTCCTTTGATTCCGGTCTACCTATTTCATCAATTGTTACATTGATGCTTTCCACAACTTTGTTTAATCTTAGATTGTAACACTTTTATTTTTTACTTGTACTTGAGTAACCAACAAGTATTCCTTTGTCCACACGAGATTCAAACTTTCCCATTCTACCATATTCTCTTTTGATGTAGCATTTGCTTTCAAAAACTCTGAAGTGTTTCACATTTGTTGGTCCTCCTTCCCATAGCTCGTAGGGAGTTTTATCAATGTTGTTTCTATGCATTACTACCTGTGTCCAAAAAATATCTGTCAACTTTGAATCCATTATCATTGTTCGAGCCATTTCTTGTATTGTCGTGTTCTTTATTTCAACAACTTCATTTTGTTGAGGTGTCCTAGCGATGGAGAATTTCCTTTTTATTCCATGATTGCTTCAGTAGTCCATAAATTCCTTTGAGGTTAATTCTCCTCCATTATCCAATCTTATGCATTTGATTCTTGAATCCATCTCATTTTCAACCATTTCCTTGTAGATCTTGAAATTTTCAAAATCTTCTGACTTGTTCTTGAGAAAGCAAATTGTAGTCATTCTTGTATAATCATCAACTAATAACATAAAGTATCTCTCACCTTTTAAGCCTTTTGTTGTAGTTCGTCCAACTAGATCAGTATGCACAATTTCCTTTGATTTGAACCTGGTCTTTGTTTGCTTTCCTTGTTGGCAATGCTTGCATAAAGTGTTGGTTGGTTTCGTGATCTGGGGCATTTCTCTGACCGCTTCTCTTTTGTTGGCTTTGACAAGGTTGTCAAAATGCATGTCACCCATTCTTCTGTGCCATAGCCAACTTTCATCTTCCTTTCCTAGAAAACACTTTTCGTTTCCATTTTTTCTTAACACGTATATGTTGCTTGAAGTTCTTGCAGGTGTAGTGACCAATTTTCTTGAACCTTCTTTTCTTATCTCAATCAAAAGTAACTTTATGACCTTGGTCACACATTTGGCTCACACTTAAAAGATTATGTTTCATATCTTCTACTAGTAGAACATTTTATGCCTTTTCCTTCTTGTTCCCAATTCAGATTGTGCCTTTTCCAATGATTTTGGTTGAATCATCATTTTCGAAGGAGACTGATCCATATCTTTCCTTTCGTAATGTAAGAAAATTGTCTCTATCACCTGTCATGTGTTTTGAACATCCACTGTCAACATACCAACCACGTTTCTTCTGTTTAGCTTGTAGAGTGACTGTGCATTATTCATTGCTATACTGATCTTGCTTTCTTATCCATGTTGTTTTCTGAGGTTCTTGTTTGTGACTTTGTTGAGKTTCTTTAGGAGGGATTTCCATTCTACAATTTTTGTCCATGTGTTCAAAATTGTTACATTTGTAACATTCCACTTCAGTGCTCAAAGATTCAAACTTGTTGTAACTTCTTCTCTGTGTTTCACTAGGTCTTCTTGAATAACCCCTTTGTGTATGGCTCTCAAAGTAGTTATTGTTCATGTTGTTAGCTCTACAATTTACAGCTTTATGTCCAAAATTATTACATGCATAACATAAACCAAAAAATATAGTTTGATACCTGGTAGTTGAAGATTTTCTGAAAGGAGCTACTCTTATGAATCCTTCTTCTTCTTGAGGCCTGTCTATCTATTGTTGATTCTAAAATCTGAATCTTTTTGGTGGAGGAGTGTCCCTGTAATCTTCCTTGTATATCTTTTTAGCCCCTTTGATTATTTTTGCATAGCTTTTTGGATTTGTTTCTTGCTCTGTTGTTTTGGAGCTTGATCCCTTTTCTATCTCATTGTATCTAAGTCCAAACTTGTCAAGATGAGATTTTTTACTGTTGATAATGTCATCCAGAACTTTTGAGCTATTCTGCATATTTTTCTTTTGAATATCTCTTCTTAGTGTGACAATCTCTTCTTCCAGGTTTCCAATGATCCTGTCCTTTCCTTCTAGTTGTTCTTTGAGTGCTTCTTCAATTCTTTTATATTATTTTATTTGAACCTTCAATTTTGTGATCATTTGTTCTAATTCTTGAGTGTCTTTTTTATTATCTAGTTCTGCTTGTAGTTTCTTGTTTTTCTTCTTTTATCTTCTGATAACTTCTATGGCTCTCATTAATTCTTCTCGAAATTCAACTTTTTCCTCTTCAATTTCTTCTTCATATGCTTCTTCGGAGTCTTCTTAATCAGAATCTTCTACTGCCATGAATAGAACTCTCCCTGTTTCACTGTCACTGACTTCATCTTCATCTGATGATGAGATGTGTTCTTTGGTGCAAAAGATTTTCTTGAAAACTTTCTTTGTAGTTCTTTTACCTTTATATGTTTGTCTGCCTTTTGAGTAACCTTCACCATTTCTCTTTTTCTTATGAGGACACTTGTTAGCAAAATGACCAATACCATCACAATTAAAACAAATTAAAGAAAGCTTACCTCTATACCTACCATTGGTTACCTACCATTGAGATTAATCCTTCTACAAATTGGTATGGGTATCCATATGACCAACTGGATTATGAGTTGTGTGGTCTCCACTTCATATTCAGTCTTGGTAAATGGAGAAGCTACGGATTTTTTTAAGAGTTGTAGAGGATTGCGACAAGGCTGTCCCTTATCCCCTTTACTCTTCATACTAGTTATGGAAGGATTGAGTCTCCTTTTGAAAGAAAGTCAAAATGCTGGAGTATTGACAGGTATATCTGTTTCCAGATCTTTAAAAATATTACATATTCTTTTTGTTGATGATGTGGCCATTTTAACAAAGGCTACTATGCAGGAGTGGTGGGAGAATGACAAAATCATGAAATTATTTTGTTTAACTTCAGGTTTACAATTTTTTTTTGTAAAATCTACTTTTCATCATGTTGGACTAACCGAACTGGATCTTAATGTATTCAAAGTTGTTTTCCCTTTTAAGTTTATTTCGATCGACCTGGGTTTCAAATATTTGGGATTTTATCTCAAAGCTGGAGCACAATGCATGGAAGAATGGAATTGGCTTCTTAAATTTTTTGAAAAGAGAATCGATAACTGGTGCTACAGATGGTTGTCTTTAGGAGGGCATTTAACTCTATTGAAAGTTGTTTTAACAAGCCAGTCAGATTATTGGTTATCTATGGCAGTTGTCCCTATTTCGGTTTTGAACATGCTGAGGAAGATGGTGTTCAATTTCTTATGGAAGTGAGACAATGTCTCCCATCATCTTCATCTGTGCAATTAGGAGAAGATTTCAATTCCAAAATCGTTGGGGGGTTGGGGCATCCTTAATATTTTTTATTTCAGCAAAGCTCTGGCAACGATTACTCTATGGAGAGTTCTTATGGGGAAAGGTGTTTGGCATAAGATTATCATTGATAAGTATCTTGGCAATATGAACGTGACTTCTTGGCTTAGATCTAGTTCATTTATGCAAAGTGGAGTATCAAAAATTTGGGGCGGATTATTGAAGGTGGTATATCTTATATTACATGGAATAAGTTGGAACTCGGGATCATGACATCTAGTGGCTTTGGGGAAGGATCAAATACTGGGGATGGGTGACAGATCCATTCTATCATCTCCACTACAAAATGCAATAAAAGAAAAAGATATATTGACATTGGCACAGGCACATAACCCATCTAATGAGAAAAATATTTCTACTTATTGGTTGAACGGTGATGATATGGGTTTGGAGGGCGTATTGCCTTCAGAATGGGAACTATTCAAAAGAACAGTTATCGACTCAAGTGTGATTATACATGAAGGAATTGATCATATAATGTGGACAACTGGGGACAATTCAGGAATTCCATCTGCTAAAAACTTTTATTTAAGTGTTGTTTCTTCAAAATGTCATACTAAAGCAGAGAGATGGAGACTGTCTATTTGGAATTGGAAGATACAGTTAAAAGTTAATTTGTTTATATGGCTGGTAATTCAAGAAAAAATTCTCACATGGAATATGCTGTAGAGAAGAGGATGGGAGGGTTCGGGAATGTTATCCCCCACTTTCAGGGATAACTAGGAGATCATGTCTCGAGGCCCACAGTTCCTAGACATGGAATACCGAGAGCAGGATTGACTTTAGCATGGCCCTGAAGGGCCCACCTTTTCTTTCTTCCAGCATCTTTATCTTGTCAGCAGTCGCAACATCCATCACCATCGGCTTGGTCCTGTGTCAGAGAAGGTTCTTTCTCCATGAGGTAATTAGTCCAGGTATCATGGTACGTGTCACTTTTGATCATCAAAACCATTAAATGTATGCATCTGATTCCTTTTATATCTAACAAATCCTTGGATCTTACACTATCCCACTTGACCATTTTTGGAGGGATTGACAGGGTGCCCTAACAAGCCTGTATCTGTAGGTTTTGGTTTGCCACTGGGGGGAATTTATGAATATCCATCATCTACTCCCATCATAGTACCACTCTTCCATCTTGTTTCCCACTTGTTATCGCACAGTTTGTAGCTAGGATAAAAGGCTATAAAGTAGAGTTCCAAACTGGCATAACAGAAACCTATCCCACCCAATGTCACCACGATGGGAAGGTCATTTCTCTTTAGGAAGGTGAGGCCTAGGGGAGACGTCCCTGGTGACCAGGGATTTTGAAGAGGCTAAAGGATAATCAGATAATGACAGGTTTCCCACTTCACAGATCACCACCAGAAAAGATAGTCTGGCTTATAGCCAACAAAGATAACCAAGTAGAATAACTACCCAAGAACAAAGCAACAATAAACTGATATATGCAGGCTTTGGTTAGTACTTCATATATGTTAAAGACTATCTGATATTCAATATAAAAAATTTCAAAGTAAATGTTGATGAAGTCAATGTTTACAAAATAGTAGTAAAAGTAAATGTCACTTCACCAATAAATACTAGAACGTGATGGCATTCAACGGAACAAATTGATACTTAACTCAATTAATGCCTTTAACTACCATTCAATTGCTCATAAAATGAAACGTTGTTGCATTAAAGATGCAATAACCAAGGATGACGTCATCAACTAGGGTTAGTAAGTTAGCTAGAGCTAGGGTTAGTGCAGTTAGGGTTTCAATTGAAATTTTTTGAGAGTGTTTAGATCAAGTTCTTACTTCAACGTTGGAGAACTTAGATCAATGCCTTGGGGTTTAATGGAGTCATAAGTGAAGGACGCAAGAGTTGAAGGGGGTGAGATTTTAAAGGACTAGAGGGATAAGTTTTGAAGTGTTGCTAAAGCAGGGCTTCAAAATCATAACCCNGAGAGGCTCACTCCGGTGTTGCTAAAGCAAGGCCTCGTGCTCTCTCCTCCTTCTCGGCAAACAACTAGCTCAAATGAAATACATATTAAAGACAAGAGGGATTAAAGAGGGAGAGTGTTGCTAAGGCAAGGCTCTTTCATCAAACCCTAAAAGAAAATGGCCCTAGGTGTAGATGACCTAGGCCTGGGATGTCCTCTTCCTCTTGAAGTCAAAATGGTACGACTAGCTAAAGGGAGGAAGAAAAAGGAGTGTAGTTATGGCTAGGCTCTCTTCTTCTTCTTCAATGGCTAAAAGCTTTTCTATCAGGGGACATGAGACAAGGACCTACTTGTGTGCTTATCACCTAGGGTTTTGATTCAACAAGTTATAAATACATGCAAAAAAATAAGACTACAACCATTCATTTAAGAAGTTTTGCAGAAAAAATACTTACAATTCATCAAAAATAACCATGCAAACCCTAGTTGTAACACCTTCCTTCAAGAAAAACACCATAGAATGCCAAAAATATCTTCCTTCAACAAGTACACCTTCCTTAAATCAGCCAATAACCCAAATAGGGTGCTACAACTCAGACCTCACTAATGAGTCAGTCCATTGTGATCAAATGAGGATCAAAATCCTCAATATATACTGTATCAATGACCTAATTTTACTTTTTAGGTCATAAAAAGGACAACAAGGCCATAATGTCAAAATCATATTGTTTTTACATTAAATTCTAAGTAAAAACCCTAATTAAGTAGAAAATAGAATAAAATCCCCTTCAAGGGAGGCACTAGCCCTTTGTAGGGAAAATGAGACATCCAGGAGAAAAACGTTAGCCCCCCGGGGGCCTCTCCAACATGCCACATGTGCCACTGCTGCCCAGTCTGCCTTCAAAAGTGTTCATGAATCTAGATGACGTCATGGTGAAAATGGGGACGTCCTAAGCCTTCCAAGGCTAGCGTTCCACTGAAAAGGGGTCATTCCCCCTAGGTCTAGTCCTGTCGGAGTGTCTCTGGTGGAACGTCCTCTTCCTCTCAAGCGAAAAACCCTGGATCAAGCTCTGTCCTGTCTCTTCCCCCTGATGGGGTCTCAACATCCATCTGGTGGGCTCTTCAGCCCCATGGAGGTCTGAACTGGTCATCTCCCCATGTGTACCGATCCAAATGGTACCTGTCCGTCAAGAATGGTGCTGCACATAAAAAGATATGCCCTCCATGGGCTCATCAGTCACAGGGATCATAGAAATTTCAATCACATCTCATCATCAATATTACTAAACATATGCATAAAATCCCTAATACATCAATCAATAGGTCAAAGATATTGCAAAACCTGTAATACAAGATTGGAGAAAAGGACAAGGCGTCCTATTGGGCTAGTTTCCACAAAAAAAAGGAAAGTTTCCAGAAAGATCTCATCCAAGCCATGTAAGTGAGGTGATGTGGTTAGGGGATGTCCGAACATGTGGGTGTAGTGAGGGCCAAGGATGCATAAGTGTTACCTATGGGGGCCTTTGTAGAAGGCGAGTTGTACCTGTCATGGATGCATTTTTTCCAAGCCCATTCTTGCCTTTATTCTTTTTATTCTTGTTTTATTCTTTTATTTGATTTTTTTTTTGTTTAAGAAGTAACCAAGGGACACTGCCTTGGCATGGTGACCAGAGCTGACAGCGTTACCCACAAGTACTTTCACAGAGATGAGAAGGTTGTCTTGTGATGAGACCCCCTTTCCCTTAGCCATGCAACCAAAGGTCATTTCCCTAGCGTGGTAACCAGATGGTGGCAATGTCATACTGTTAAGTACCCATGGACCTAATAGGCTAGCTCGTGATGAGAACCCCTATCCTCTGACTAGGTCTTGTTTTGTTATTTTCCAGGTCCCTCTTGTTTCTTGCTAAGAGGATTTTTACTGTCTTCTCGAGGATCCCTGGGTGAAGCATCTCGAGGTTTTCTTTCTAGGCTTTTGTCTTTTACCAGCTGTTTTTACCTTCTGGGCCTTTAGCCCCTTCTTCCCATGAGATAAGGTGTAATCCTGCAAATAGGTCAACCCAATGCCTGGACAAGGGGAATGGGATAAATGAGCGAGAGATAAGATGAAACAATGGTGCTATGATGGGAGTAGACGATGGATTTTTAGAAATTCCCCCAGTGGCAAACCAAGACCTATGGGCACAGGCTTGCTAGGGAACCCTATCAATTTTCCCAAGCATGGTCCAGTGGGCTAATGTAAGATCCAAGCAGTTGTTAGAGATAAAAGGAATCAGATGCATATATTTAAAGGTTTCAATGATCAAAAGTGACACATACCATGATACCTGGACCAATTACCTCATGGAGCAAGAACCTCTTCTGATACAGGATCAAGTCGATGGTGATGGATGTTGTTGTTGTTGACAAAACAAAAGATGATGAATGAAGAAAAGGTTGGACCTCTAGGGCCATGCTCAGGTCAATCCTACTCTCAGTACTCCATGTCTCGGACCTGTGGGCCTCGAGACATGATCTCCTAGCTATCCCTAAAAAGTGGGGATAACATCTGGCTCCAACTTGGGGACATGTTCTCACCATAGAGCACATGAGAACCTCAACATTTCTGCCATAACCTGCAGACCTGCTCAATCTCGATAGGAGTATCAGTAACAAAATTGGGGTGGTAATGCCACCCCAACATACATATAGATGTATATATATACTAAACTAAAATGATCAATATGCAAATGTAAAGCAAAGTACCTACCTTTACTTACATGTTGGTTGGATGTTCGATGTAGTCAAACGACCAGTGTAGCCAATCTAGCAATGTCCCACGATACCTACCTTTGTGCTTCATAATAAACCAAAATAGTGATAAATCAAGCACAAAAATGTCATGAGTTAGAATATATATCATATCATCAGAAATCTCAAAGTCTAACTCATGGAGGTGGGTGGGAAGGATAAAATCCTGCCAAGTCCATCTCTGAGGAAAGTACTCAATCCACTTTAAGAAAGGGTCATGAAAAATGCAAGGTTCGGAAAACTGACTCAAAGGGCCTGCAAACTGGCTACCTAGGACATCTTGACACTCTGAAGTCAAGGAAGGGATCGACAAAGGTCTAGCAGATGACTGACAAACTATCAAGGGAAAGTTGAAAAACTGGGATAACTGACTCAAACTTGCAGTACCCAACCAACCCTTGGAGTCTATGGTTTGCCTAAGAGGAAACTCAACATAAAAAATATACTTCCCAACTACACCTTTAATGGAAAAGCACGGTAAAGTAATAACAGGTGGTTGGAGTGAAAAGTCATGAGAATCCTTCTTTAGGCAAACAATGTTCTTACTTGTATCAAAATCCAAGCACAATGGTGGTTGATAGTCATCTTCATAAAATAAATCCAAATGCTCAGAGAAAAAATCGTCAAAGTCCTCAAGGTATGACTGAAAATCATCAGGAAAACAAGGTACTAGGTCACCCTTGGGTTTTTGGAGAGTATGGGTAAAAACCTCATCTCCTTGTTGCCACTAGTGAAGAGTAATCTACTGCGATAATTGCAAAGGAAACACTTGGAAATGACTCTCAATGTCATAGATGGGATCCATATCATAACCAACTATATCCCACCTACGTCTCCCAACATGTATGAATTAATCAATGTTATCAATTATGTCATTATTTGTATCATAACATGCAGGTTTTGAAAACTCATTCACCTCCTCCTCATTTCCTTCATCATAAGGTAAAACATCATMAAAAACTAGGTGAGGAGGGAAACTTACTGTTTCTTCTTGTGCAGGGGCTTCAAGGACTTCATGCGTCATGGTCTCATCCTCATGAACTACCCCTTCATCTTCAATTGTGCAACAAGGAAGGTCTACGTCTTTCGGGGATTCCATTTCTCCATCACTCTCTGAATCATGAAATAAGGTATCATCAAAATCCTGAAAAGGGAAGAAACTAACCTTATCATCTTGTTGTTGTGCAGGTGGAGAAGGCTTATGGATTGCTTCATCAATATGAAGAGGGCATGCTGATACTTTGTTCTTGCTCCTCAACTATCTCTTCAGCAATCCCTCATTGATCTGTGGTTTGTTCCCCTTCTTCTTGGAGATCAATGATGAAGCTCTCAAGGGTAAACAAATTCTCTTCATTGAGAGTACTTAAGTTAAAGAGGCATCCTATATCAAATGAGAAGACCTTCTTTTCAATCACTGCAACTATGTAGTAAGCTTCATTGAGCGTCCTTGGGGTTATTTTATCTAGAGGGAAGCTCAGATATCCCAAAAGTGCACGAGTAAAGAGATGGACTAGGTATCTCTCCTCGGGATGATGACTTTCAGGAATTTGATATAGCATGTTCTCAAATCTATCCTAGAAGTCTCCGACAGTTTCGTCCCCAATTTTCTTTATATGCTCGAGTTCTTTTAATAGTGCTGAGATGTCTTCTAGTTGGATACCCCATTCCTCGAGAAAGGTTTTCTCAAATTGCTTCATAGTCATGATGCTGGCATTAGGGAGGTTTTCATACCATTCTTTGGCATTGTGAGAAAGAGTGGCAGAGAAAATTTTCATGACCACGTCTTCAGGATAATCATCAACCGGGTAGGATAGGAAGAAATTCCAGAAGTTTCTCATGTGATAGTCAACTCTCTCTCTATCACCACCAGTGAATCCGGGGAGAAAATTTATGTATTCAAAGGGCATTTGTTGAGGGTACCCTGGGATGTTATTCATGTCTAAAGGCTTGTAGTTCCCGGGATCCCATTGTGAAGTCATCGTTGGCTTCGTCATCAGTGGATTCGCCAGATAGTTTTCTTGAAACTATAAAAGAAATAGGGAAAACACCTTAGTGGAGTCACCAGGTAAGCTTGTAAGATAAGGCTCTGAGGCAAGGCTTACCGAAAAGATTTTTCGTCTGAGGAGAATTGACTCAGTGTTCCCTGACAATGGTGCCAAAATGTTATTGCACAATTTGTAGCTAGGATAAAAGGCTATAAAGTAGAGGGCCAAACTAGCATAAAAGGAACCTATCCCACCCAATGTCACCACGATGGGAAGATTCTTTCTCTTTAGGGAGGTGAGGCCCATGGGAGACATCCCCGGTGACCTGGGGTTTTGAAGAGGCTAAAGGATAATTAGATAATGACAGGTTTCCCCCTTCACAGATCACCACCAGAAAAGATAGTCTGGCTTATAGCCAACAAAGATAACCAAGTAGAATCCTTGCCTGAGAACAAAGCAACAATAAACTGATATATGCAGGCTTTGGTTAGTACTTCATATATGTTAAAGACTATCTAACATTCAATATAAGCAATTTGAAAGTAAATGTTGACGAAGTCAATGTTTACAAAATAGTAGTAAAAGTAAATGTCACTTCACCAATAAATACTAGAACGATATGGCATTCAACGCAACAAATCGATACTTAACTCAATTAATGCCTTTAACTACCATTCAATTTCTCATAAAATGAAACGTTGCTGCATTATAGATGTAATAACCAAGGATGACGTCAGTAGCTAGGGTTATTAAGTTAGCTAGAGCTAGGGTTAGTGCAGTTAGGGTTTCAATTGAAAAGTTTTGAGAGTGTTTAGATCAAGTTCTTACTTCAACGTTGGAAGAATTAGATCAGTGCCTTGGGGTTTAATGGAGTCATAAGTGAAAGATGCAAGAGTTGAAGGGGGTGAGATTTTAAAGGACTAGAGGGATAAGTTTTGAAGTGTTGCTAAAGCAGGGCTTCAAAATCATAACCCTAGGGGAGAGAGGCTCACTCCAGTGTTTCTAAAGAAAGGCCTCGTGCTCTCTCCTCCTTCCCGACAAACAACTAGCTCAAATGAAATACATAGTCAAGACAAGAGGGCTTAAAGAGGGAGAGTGTTTCTAAGGAAAGGCTCTTTCATCAAACCCTAAAAGAAAATGGCCCTAGGTGTAGATGACCTAGGCCTGGGATGTCCTCTTCCACTTGAAGTCAAAATGGTACAGCTAGCTAAAGGGAGGAAGAAAAAGGAGTGTAGCTATGGCTAGGCTCTCTTCTTCTTCTTCAATGGCTAAAAGCTTTTCTATTAGGGGACATGAGACAAGGACCTACTTGTATGCTTTTCACCTAGGGTTTTGATTCAACAAATTATAAATACATGTAAGAAAATAAGACTACAACCATTCATTTAAGAAGTTTTGCAGAAAAAATACTTACAATTCATCAAAAATAACCATGAAAACCCTAGTTGTAACACCTTCCTTCAAGAAAAACACTATAGAATGCCAAAAATCTCTTCCTTCAACAAGTGTGCCTTCCTTAAATCAGACAATAACCCAAATAGGGCGCTAAAAATCAGACCTCACTAATGAGTTAGTCCGTTGTGATCAAATGAGGATCAAAATCCTCAATATATATTGTATTAATGACCTAATTTTACTTTTTAGGTCATAAAAAGGCCGACAAGGCCATAATGTAAAAATCATACTATTTTTACATTAAATGCTAAGTAAAAACCCTAATTAAGCAAAAAAGAGAGTAAAATCCCCTTCAAGGGAGGCACTATCCCTTTCTAGGGAAAATGAGACATCCAGGAGCAAAACGTTAGCCCCCCGGAGGCCTCTCCAACATGCCACATGTGCCACTGCTGCCCAGTCTGCCTCCAAAAGCGTCCATGAAGATGGATGACTTCATGGTGAAGCTGGGGACATCCTAAGCCTTCCAAGGCTAGC
>JASDQU010736047.1:161562-172210 GCA_032191745.1 Picea mariana
TTGTAAGTATATTTTGCATGCAAAACTTCTTTATTGAATGGTTGTAGGTAGAATTGCTTACTTATATGGTTACATTGTTAATATTTGCTTAATCACTAAAACCCTAGGGAGCCAACACACAAGTAGGTCGTGGCTTCATGTCCCCATGATAAAAGCTTGTTTAGCCATTGATTAATGAAGGTTTAGCCTAGCCATAGCTACACTAGCCATTCTTTTTTCGGAGTTAGTTTGAAGCATAGATTGAAGAAAGAAGACGTCCTAGGCCTAATTTGCTTTAAACCTAGGGTTTGGCTTCTAGGGTTTGAAAAGCCTTGTCCCCAAGCAACACTTTTCAGCCATAGATCTATGTTTTATAGCTAGCCGTTTTGTCAAAGAGTCTTAAGGAAAGAGGGAGGAGCATGAGGCCTAGCTCTAGCTACACCGGAATGAGCCTCCTCCCCTTAGGGTTTTGATTTGGTGGCCCTGCCATTGCAGCACCATTAAACCTAACCTTCTCGTCCTTAGGTTTAAGTCTCTCCAAGCTATTAGCCTTCCTCCATTTGACTCCATTAACCCAAGGCACTAGTCTAAATCTAAAGCATTGAGCTCTTAGTTCTCAAAACAATCTTTCAAAACCCTCTCAATTGTGAAAACCTACTAACCCTAGCGTCTAGACTAACCCTCAATGTTGATGACGTCTTGCCTTACTTGAAACTTTGCTTGGACTAAAAGTTGCGGCTGACTCATCCCTTGATAGCCATAGAGGTTTTAGGCAATTTCATTGATTGATTTGGCAAAACGTCCACCTCTTTGACTAGCTAACCTAACCCTAACCAACAACAATATAGGTGACATCATACTTGTTTAAACCCTCGTTTGGACCTAAAACGTTGAGGTATAGTCATCTATTTAATAAGACTTTGAGTTGCTAATCATATTCATAAGCTTAATTGACAAAACGTTCTTCTCATTGTCTTCAATTTTGACCTAGTAATAGGGCTGACGTCACCTTAAATCTGCATAGTGACGCAGCAACAATATTGGTGTATGAGCATATTTACTGCATTGTGATATAATAAGGTTGATTTTGTACATTGGATGCAAGTATCAGTTTGTACTTATTGAAGAAGTGTTATAAGCCTTTATCTTTGTTTGCAATCATTGACTTCGTCAATAATTACATCTATTTATTGCTCATATGTGTTAAAGATAGTCATTAACGTTTTGAAGTACTAACCACTGCAGCACATTTTTTAGTTTTATTTGCATTGTCTCGCAAACAGGTGCCATTCAGTGGAATATCTTCCCTTTGACTATCTCTCTTGGCAGTAGTCTGTGAAAGGAAACTCTTATCTTGATCCTTTAGACCTTTAGCCCTTTTAGAAACCCAGATTACTAGGGACGTCTCCCTTGGGATTAGCCACCCTAAATAGAAAGAGCTCCCCATCGAGGTGACAGTGGGTGGGGAAGCTCCTGTTACGCCAGTTTGAAGCCTTGACTCAAGCTACCTAAACCCTTCCTACAAACTGTGCGATAACAGTTACCTCATATATATAGAGGGAGTGCTCCATTGTATCAAAACACGATTCACTCTTGTGTGAGATCACTACTACTTGCTTCTCTCTTCTCTTTTTTACTAAGGATAGCTAGTGCACACTTTTGGAGTGAAGATCTTGTGGATGCTTTGTCTTATTGTTGGTGGATGATCTTGAGCTAGGGTTTCCTCCTGCATTTTGACTTGGTTGAGTTAGTCTTCTTTATCAAGTATTAAATGTTTATGGTATATTGTGGTGAATGCTATGTTGTAATTTGTTGCATGTGACCTTGTTTTTGTTGAAACCCTAGGAGGGATTATAAGTCTTTATCCCCCTCCCTATTTCATTCATCTAAGTTTGTGAAGCATTTAAATAACTAATCTAGGGATTATAAGTCTTTATTCCCCTAGGTTAAAGTCTTTAGCTAGTCTCAAGACATAGGGTTTATAAGTCTTTAAACTTTAGGGTTTGATCCTAGTTCATTTGGATCTTGAGTTAGACATCCTAGAAGAAAAAGAAAACGACACCTAAGGTTTATAAGTCTTTAGACCCTAGGGTTTGTTCTCTTGGGAATTGGTCCTAAGCCTATGAGTCTATAGTCTTAGGGTTCCCAATCCTCACTCTTCTTGGCCATCTAGGTCTGAATTCAAAGTGTAGCTTGACTCCGTTGCCCAAGAGAAGGAAAACGACACTACTCTTGTTGCTATAAGTGTGTGCAAACTCCAACAGACTTACTCGCTTTCAAAGATAACTTGTTAGGTGAATGCTTGATCACTTTCTTGTGCTCAATATTGCCAAACAATTTGAAAATTCACTCAATAACTTTCTGCCGTTATAAAAGATAGTTACAGCCATTAGGGCTTGTTCAAGTTGCTGATAACTTACTGAATATTGTGGTTTAAGAAGTCTAAATTCATTGTTAATCACTTGGATCTTATTCCACTCATTAAGGGTTGCGTTTTAAGATTTTATTGGCAATTTTTGAGGGGTGATTTCTTGCTGCTCTTACAAATATATTTTTCTGATATAAACTGTTATTTATTGCAAGATTCATTGTAGTAACCCATCTTCATTGATAGCTAGTGTTTTGGGGATTATATTTCACTTCTTCGACTTGGTTTTGGGTTATTTTATACATTGGAACACTTCTCTCACACACGTACAACCAATTACCTCGCCTAACTCTTCCCGATCTACCCCATTCCTTAAACCTAGCCTATCTCTTCAAGTGACCAAGATAGGGGGTTGTAGACTTGCTCCTAGCTTGCTATAGGATCCTTTGATGTCACAAGGGAAGCCTCCCTTGTTTTGGATCTCCATCCTTCACTAAAATGAGGGAAGTACTGGTCTAGGTGACAGTGACAACTACTTCTAATTGTTACACAAGTTTGGCATCTTGTGAAGAGCTTTGCACAAGTGCTAAATCTTGTGATAACAATCCACTTTTCCACAATAATTACACTTAAAATTCCTATGATTACGTTAGTCATTTGTCTTGCTTAGTGTTGCCAAAGCGTGGGAGCGGGAAGCGGGAGCGTGGGAGCGCATTTTTCAAAAAATGGTCGGGAGCGAAGCGTCTCCGGAGCGTTTATATATATTCAAAAGAAAACATGTAGAATGCCAAATTAGATGCAAAATTTATGAAACATGTATGTTTGTGATACTTCCAATATATGAAATGCCATCTAAATTCCATATTATCCGTCATTCCATGAATCTTACGTAGTACATTAATGAATAATCATTCAAGCATCAACCATCTAGCTGCTAACAATTACACATACAAAGTAAGAAATTGAAATACATTTTACAAATGTAAATACAAACCATATAGATTCTAGCAATTACAAACATACAAACTTTAGAACCATATAATAGGGAAGTACATCATTAACTTATGGAATGAAAAAGGTTATCCACCAATTGTCAACACGAGTCATGGCCAAATAGTGTTGTTTACAAAAATTGGCTATTTGCATAAGTACTCCAATGATAATTAAACTGAAATCTAGTAAAATGAAAAACAATCTATTTCTCCTACTCCTATCTCCTTCCACCACCACGATTCCCTCGTGGGGGTACGCGTGGTGGTAGTGAAGATGAAGCAACTGAGTGTGAAGGTTCTTCTAATGCAGGTATTGGTGGAGTGCTAGTCAAGGGGGCCCGTCCATGGGACCTCGTACTGGGTAGTGGCATCTCAGCACGATCATCCTCATCCAAAAGAGCATTCTCCAACTCCTCCAAAACCAATGCTCCATCCTCCAAATTGTCCTCCTCTGGATTGTAGTCCCACATCTTATTTGCTTTATCTATAGTTGGATCCTCGTAGTAATGGCTCAACAATCGCAAGTTGTAATGCACATAGACCAAGGTCTCTGCTCGCTGTACATTCAACCTGTTCCTTCTGACATTGTGGGTGAAACTATATGTGCTCCAACACCTCTCTGCTGAAGAAGTGTTCACCACTTGTGAAAGAACCCACATTGCCATAGAACATAGCTGTGGTGTATTACCCCCATGCATGTCCCACCACTGAAGAGAAGGCAAATTCCCTCGATCTCTATATGCAACGTTGCTCCCAAAGGCACCACTGCAACTGATGTACTGGCTCAACTGTTGCCAAATGCTATCACACTCCTCAACATCTGGGTACATTTTTTCTAATGCTTGCATATAACCAGTTTGAACCTCTAGATCTTGGTGTGGTTTTCTCTTCGCCCCACCCCCTGGTGCTGGGGTTGAAAGCCATGATGTATGATAGTATTTTGGTGTAAGCACATATGCTAAGGCATGTAGTGGAATATTTAGCTTCTCCCATCGTTTTTCCACCTCTATATTGATAAAATCATACAAATTCTGATTTCTAGGCTCAACAATGTCCTTAATTTGTCCTAGAATATTATCCATTTGCTCATACACCTCCCCAATGACTGGTCGATCAGAATCTGCAAACCGAATCATGTTATAAATTGGCTTGGTGAACTGTAAAACAAACTTGACCTGTGTCCAAAAATGGCTATCAAGAACAGTGTGCTTTGTTGCATCCATGCCATCTCTATCAGTGCTAATGTCATCCCACTCATCACTCATCACCATAGCACCCAAAGCCTGTCTTACCCTCAATAAGCACTTGAAGGTGAGGAAATAACTTCCAAGTCTAGTCTTTGCAAGCTTAAGTAATTGCAATTTAGAGTAAGTGCCATAAAATGCATTAACCCTTGAATGCCCGGTGATAAATTTAATGAGCTTCTTCCCTTGCTTGTACAAATCATTAATCCATGTGCATTCTTTATGCTTAATGATATCATGCATTAAAAGGTTCAATGTGTGCACCAAACAACCAGACCAAAAGATGTGAGTATATTTCCGTTCAATGATTTTTCCCGCTCCTTTACAATTTGCTGCATTATCAGTGATTACTTGAATCACATTAGCAGGACCAACCTCATCAATAGTTTTCAGTAAGATGTCTGCTATGTTTTGAGAAGATGTCATGACTGATGAGGAGTCATGAGCTTCAAGAAACACTGCACCAGTAGACGAAACACCAAGGATATTTATCAAATGTTGGTTTCTAACATTTGTCCAACCATCAAATACAATGGATACCCTAGCATCTGCCCACCCATCTGTAAACCGTGTAAGAGCTCTTTTGACTTTTGCTTTTTCCTTGTCAAGTAACACAGTTCTAGCCTTTTCATATCTGGGGCTCTTGTATCCAATGGGGGCTTTGTTGATGGCTTTAACCATGGAATGCCAATAAGGGGAGCGGAGAACATTGAATGGCACACCACATGCATAAAGAAACCTTGCCACTTTTGCATCCACTTCCTCCCTGCCAATAATATCAAGGAAATCTTCTATGGTTCTCTTACTTCCACTTCCACTTCCACTACCACTGGGTGAGGACCTTCCACCAACCGAAGAAGATGAAAAGGGAGAAGATGCATCAAATTGAACCTTTTGTTTTTTAGTATTCATTCTTTGTGCAACTTCCTCTATCTTGATGTAGTTTTCTCTTTGTTCCTGTGTTATCTTAGGGCAAATTGCAATACCAATGGACCCTCTGTTATCATCACTGTCTAATACCCCACAAAGATGCCTCCTCACATGGGTGTATGAACCGCTATAAGGTTTTCCTGGACGACAACCATGTGGGCATAAAAACTTAGTGGTTCCACCACATCTATCCTCCCCAAGTTTTGTGACATACCTCCACAAGGGGGTTAATGAAGCTTTGCCACTATCAAGTTCATTATCATCCCCTTCACCACCCTCCTCTCCTTCATTCATTGGGTAGTCTGGGGCACTATGAGAATGACCACTATCATCTTCTTCATTCACATGCCTATTCCCAAAGTTCAACACCATGAGAACCAAAAATGGAAGGAAAAACCACAAGAAAATCTTTTTCTTCAAGTTTTAGATGAACAACCTGCAATAGAATGAGGAGGAAGGGGGAATTAGAAAATGTAGGAGAAGACAAAAATACAATAATAAACAAGACATTTTGTGAACAATATTCAAAATTTCAACAAAAATACACATTGGGCATACCTATTTTGATGAATCTCCAATGATTTGCAAGTAGATGGAACCCTTTGTTGTCTCCTCCAAGCTCTCACAAATACTCTTCAAGCTCTCCAACTTTGCTCGAACACCAAGCCAACACCAAGAGCTCATTCCCKCTCCACTCCAACTCAAAGATGAAACAATGAGGAAGAAGAGGGAGAGATTGTGCTTTATCTCCCCTCTCTAACTCTAAAAATGCCCTAGGGTGCACCCACAAAGCCAAAAAATAAAAAAGAAAATAAAAAAAAAACAAAAAAAACCAACTTTTTCGTGCCAAAAATCGGGGAGTGCTCTGGGAGCGCGACCTGTAGGCTCAGGAGCGGACCGGGAGCGGCTCGGGAGCGTGGGGGAGCGTGGTGCTTCGGCAAAAGGCAGGGAGCATCCGGGATAGGTCGGGAGCGCAGTTCGGGAGGTCCGGAGCATTGGGGGGAGCGCGGTTCCAGGACGCTCCTGCTCGGAGCGTGGTTTCGGGACGCTCCCGCTCGGAGCGCGGTTTGGGGGTCCGGACCGAGGGGGGGGGGACGCTTCGGCAACCCTGGTCTTGCTACCCTAATTCTTCTTAGCAAACTTGCCATTGCCTTTGGAGTTGGTTGCCAAAGCCATTTTTGAACCCTCATTCTCACTGCTACTTCCAAATTGTTTTTTCCGCCTGTGTTGCTACAAGAGCTTAGTGCTCAAATCCTCAAAATTTAGGTGAACATCAGTGGAAGTAATGTTTAGGGTTTCAATAAAATGTTCAAATGAGGCTGGTAAACTCTTGAGAGTGATTACTACCATGTCCTCTTCTTCCATTTTCTGCCCAGTGACATTCAATTATTCTCTAAGGTTTTTCATCTATAGCAAATGATTGTGTAAACTTTAAAGACTCACTTTCATTCATTTTGTTTGAAAATAGTAAATTTTTAAGGAAGCAGGCTCTACCTTTATCTGAAGTTTCATGTAAATCCTTTAGTTGCTTCCAAATCACTGCAGCATCACACCTAGTTTGCACTTTGGGAGGCATTTCATCAATCACTGAAATTTTTATCAGCATCACTGCTTCTCCGTTCCTCTCATCCAACTTGGTATTATGATTTCCAGCTGTTGTTTCCTTGCCCAACACAAGCTGATTCAAACACATGTACTCAAAGATGGCCAACATATGTTGTTTCCATGTGCTATAATTCTTCCCAGAAAATTTATGGTTACCCTCTAACATAATGTTAGACAAACAATCCATTAGATCACCAAAAATTCATCCTAAATGTTGTTGAAAATCAAATCCGTAATAGAAATAGATACTTACAACCTAGTTAACTGTGTTTCTCCTCCCCAAAATTGAAGATTGCAAAGATAAAAACAAAAATTCTGGCTGGAAAACTGATAAATCTGTTAAAGTATGCACAAATCTGTCTAGAAAAACTGATAAATCTGGACTAATTTCTGTTCTTTCTTCTCCCAAAACAACAAATCATTGAGAAAAATAAAAATTACCTCTCCAATTTGTCAAATTCCAGCCAATTACTTGCCAGATTTACAAAATTCCAACCAATTACATGCTGGATTTGCAAAGTTATACTGAATTTGACTAAATTTCACTGTCATTTGGTTGAATTAATAGAGAAACCCGTCAATCTGCTACTGAGTGTCAAATTCCACTGCTGCTGTGTTGAACATCTGTACAGGTTGGATTTCTCCGAAATTTTGCTGTATGGCTGTCACTAGGGATCAATTTTGCATGCACGACTGTTGTATGACCTATTTGTACCACTGATCACTGTCCGTATAGCCAATCCATACATTGTACCACCCTATGTCAGCAGAAGTGGATAGCAGCTGTTGAAATGACTGCTGGTGACTTTTTATGGTGGCTGTGGTGTACGACAGCTGTACGGCTGATTTGTACAGTAGCCCCTCAGAAATCAATTTACTTTTTCTGATTAAAAATTATGATTTTTTTCTTTAGATTTTCTAAAAATTCCCCTTTTAATTTTTTTTTAGGAAAACTATACCTAGCTTTACGTTAGTCAAAATGAACATAGCCCATTTTTTATAACCAAAAAATGACCTTTGTATTTCTCTCTTTTTAGAAAAACAAACACAGCTTAAAAAATCACAAACAAAATATACTTAGCTTTCTTTCTGCGAAAGCCCTTCAGTTTCTCGATGTGTATCGAACAATAGTACCTCGTTCAACACTGATCTATGTAGTCCCTAGGCCTTTAGCTGCTTTGACTTCCCGTCATTGTAGCTCTGATACTACATTAACAAAAAGAAATTGAACACAAAGAAACCAAGAATACAAAAGAACTTGGAAGAGAGAAATGCTTATTAGATTATTAAATGAAGAGGGCACATGTCCTTTTATTGTAAAGGAATGAAAAAAACCCCAAGAGCATAAACCCTAGATACATGAACCCTAAAATGACTTAAATATTATTAAAGTAATTAATACAACACTAAGGCATGATTTAGACTAAGTCAAAAAGTGATTTTATTAACATGCATGTCTATAGTCTAGATGACGATTATTAACTAAATAACTCTAACAATGTTATCATCTGATAATGCATAGTTTCTTTCGAATTTTCATGGGCTCACCAAGCATAACAAAAATCCTTGGAATTCAGTGACAATTACAAGTTGTAGGGAGAGACTTGGAAGCTACACACCTTGTTCTATTTTTCCTATGCATCATTTAGTGAGCACCTTACACATGGATTGTACCCAGACGTCATGGATGCATGATGTGAGCTTGAAGGGAGACTTAAAAGATGAATGCCCTGCCAAGGGAGATGTCCAAGGCATGATTTATGGCAAGGTAGGGGTCAAACAAGGCCCAAAGGAGAAAAATCCCTACTTTCTAAGAGGTCCAGAGCATGACATGTGGCAAACAAAGAGGCTAAAGGAGTAACACCCTACTTAAAGAGGTGCCATGTGGCATTAAAATGCATATGTATGCTCAAAAGGGCATTACTTGATGAGGACTGTTCCACTCCAAGGTGCTGAAAATGATGATTTCTTGTTGCTTGATCATGAATCTACCCTGTTATCCCCACTTTTTAGGGATAACTAGGAGATCATGTCTCGAGGCCCATATGTCCTAGACATGGAGTACCGAGAGTAGGATTGACCTGAGCATAGCCCTGGAGGGCTCATCTTTTTCTCCCATCGTCTTTTGTCTTGACAACAACAATAGCATCCATCACCATTGGATTGGTCTTGTATCAGAAGAGGTTCTTGCTCCATGAGGTAATTGGTCCAGGTATCATGGTATGTGTCACCTTTGATCATTGAAACCTTTAAATATATGCATTTGATTCCTCTTATTTCTAACAATTGCTTGGATCTTACATCTGCTTACTTGACCATGTTTGGGGGGTTTGACAGGGTGCCCTAGCAAGCCTGTGTCTATAGGTTTTGGTTTGCCACTGGGGGGATTTCTGAAAAGCCATTGTCCTCTCCCATCATACCACCACTCTTACATCTTGTTTCCCGCTCACCTATCCCATTCCCTTGTCTAGGCATTGGGTTGACCTACTTCGAGACTGCACCTTACCTCATGGGAAGAAGGGGCTAAAGGCCTAGAAGGTAAAAGCAAGCTGGTAAAAGATAAAAGCCTAAAAATGAACCTCGAAATGCTTCGTACAGGGATCCCCGAGAAAGCAATAAAAGGCTTCTCAGCAAGAAACAAGAGGGACCCGAAGAAATAATAAAACAAGACCTAATCAGAGGATAGGGGGTCTCATCACGAGCCTGTTAGAATATAGAGGATTGTGCTTGTTTAACCATTGACGATACCCTCGTCACCCAACCACAGGCCGAAGCCACCCTCCGAGCACCTTGACCTTGATCGTGAAGAGAATCCTGGTAGCAATCAATAGCCAAGAGAGGCTAAATGCACCAAGCAAGATAATAGAAACTGAACTGAACAGATGATCCCACCCAGAAACTAGCGCACCACTTTCCTAGCTTTCCTAGAAAACTTGCGCACCAAACTGCTGCTGCCTGCAACTGCCTGCGCAGATTTAGCTCTCACTGCAACTGCTGAGATATGAAATAATGAAACTGGCGCCCTGTATTTATAGTGGACTGGCCAGTCTAACTGGGGCCGACTTCTCCTTCTGGGCATCAATAAATTCAATTTAAATATATTTGTTCAGTCGACAACTTGTCTAGGGTTTCCTTTAATTCTTTGCTTTCTTCCGGAGGATTCTAGTCTCGTCATAGGTCACAATAGAGGTTCATACCTCCCGAAGATACCATAATATTAACACTCTCTCCTAGCTAGGGAGGTATGGTCTTGAGCACAACAGACCATTCAACTGGTAGCACCACGAGCACCTGTCATTATTATCCGACTGGATAATTTCCTATGACAACTGGTACAATATCAATTAATAGAACACACCTGTGTCTATTCCAGTAGTACACAACTACTCAGACTTGTGAAACACAATCACAAACAGTAGCATATCTACTGTCATTCATTCTTCATAACAAATATTTGATAGCAACCTGCATGGAAACAATGTTATGACAAGAACTGAATCATCTGGACCAATCTTTCACTCACGTCTGTG